>JAHHUM010000697.1:0-251894 GCA_036173005.1 Crenichthys baileyi | reverse complement strand
GATATTTCTGCTTCTCCCCATTGATGATCAAAAGTGAGTTTTATTTCCTTAACAAATTGTTGAAAAGAGCAGCCAAGAAGAGGGTATTTGTGAAAACGAGATTCAGCCCATTTTAAACCCTTTCCCCTGAACAAACCTAACATGTAGGAAATTTTGGCATCATCACAGCGGAAGGATTGAGGTGAACGATTGAACACAAGTGTGCATTGTAGGAGAAAACCTCCGCATCTACCTACATCCCCTGAAAACAACTCAGGAGTAGGTGGAGTGACGTCACGGAAGGTCGGGGGAGACTGCACGGGCGGATCCGGGGCACTAGGAGACGCTGTGGGAGGAGTAGCAGACGGGTTAGTTTGTAAGTTGCTTAGTCTAGCAGCGATTTGTTCCATATTGAGAGTTATTTGGTTCTGTTGTTCAGCTAGAGTCCGGACGACGTTCTCATGGGTGAGTAATTAAGATTTTTGAACCTAAACATTTCTGCTGGGTCAGTTTGGCCTGAGTGTTCTGTCATAGTTTTACTAAGTCTCTTGATCTACATGCAGAAACTTTCAGGAGACAAATAAAGTTTTAAGATATTTATTTAGAGGAGATGTGACATGCTCGAGGTATACAAGGCGGCTCCGGCGGTACGTCTTCTGAGGAAGGGAAAACAGAGCGATGACCACAGTTCCAGAGAGTGTTGAGGGAGATAATGCGATGCAGGCTTACTGTAGCAGATGGACAAGGCAGGTTGGGGAGGGAGGTCAGTTCTCGGATAGAGCGTCTGTGTTTTCCGGGAGAGAGCGGTTCGTTGGAGGACGGACAGGTTAGGTAGCTGAGCGTCTAGTACCCGGTGACGGCAAGCTTGCAATCCCAACGGAACACACCAGAGGAGATCAGGGTCCAGTAAGTCGAAAACACCAGAGGATCCAGGGAGGCACCTTGGGAGGGAACAGAGTCAGGTTACTAGGGAATCTCAGAGAGCAACAAAGAAACAGGATACAGGGCTTGAGGTACCACAAAGGACGACACTCAGGCGTCGAATGCTCAGCAACCTTCTCCTTAAGTAGCTGTCATGATAAGCCCCAAATGACTCACAGGTGTGAGAGACAGCATGTAGCTCCGTCCTCCAACTGGACCTGCTGAGGAAACCAGTACAGCAAACACAAACACAGACAGATCCTGACGGTATCAGCTTCGAATAACTGTGATTTGTAGTTTTTTGTGTTTTTGATTTAATTAGAAATAACACATTTTTCGGGTCTGATTCAGATTTTGTAACATCAGCTCACAGCTGTCACTACTTAAGCCTTTCTCTTGGTAATCCTCAGATAGCATCAATCTAAGCACATTTTGGTTATATGAGTGTGAAGTGATGATTGCATAAATGTAAGATTGTGATGTGTGGGTAACCTGTAATCAGTCAGATCTGACAGGCAGCAAATCCGACTTAAAAAGGCACTCAGACATTCATTGTTAAGCGGTAAGCCAATTGAAAGTGATAAGTTGTTGGAAAGAAAGGAGGAGTTGAAGGAATCAAAGGAAAGAAAGCTGGATGAATAAGCTACAGGGGAATTAAGTATTGTGGAACTGAATTGAACACTGATGGTTCAGAAAGCTTTTAAACATGGTGTCATGATGTCGATAAATCAATAACATTTGAGGCAATCAGTCAGAATGCGCAGAATACCAATAAAGTTTTTAGGTTTCACTGTGACCGTTTTTTGGCGTAGCCCCCACCCTCTGCTGTAAAGATGCGGTCCAGTTACCATTTCCTCGTCTTATCATTCTTAACCTGTTTTAAAGCATATCTGCTCCGGTTGGAATGGTCCACATCAGTTTGGTCAAGTCCTGGTTTATCAGAACCAGAGAGAACCAAATGCAGTCCAGACTCCTTGAAAAACTATGACAAGTGTTTGACATACTTTTTCTAAATATATTATGATCATAGGTGGCCGCACCTATTGTCTGTCCTATAAAATTTGAAAGGCTTCCTTTATCATTGACATCGCCATTTTCGGTTCCTCGATAAAATATGGAAATTCTTTTATAGCTCAGCACTACTTGAAATGTGATATCCTACCACATGTTGCATCCAAGCAGTGATGATTGCGATTAAATATACTGCGCTGCTTTAGCCTCAAACATCCACTACCATATCTGTGGCTCATAATAGAAGAACAACCCACTCGGAGCAGTAATTAGCAGTAATTAAGCCAAAATTGTACAGAAAATATAAACATTTTGCATTTAAGATGAAAAACCTTCTTTGTCTGAAAGTATATGCTCTATCCACGACTCCTCACGTGGCAAAGTCTTAGCTTCACATGGTACAAATTCTGTATAAATGTGTGTAGCCCACTACATATTTATGCTGATCACCCAGTTTAAGCTGTTGCATTTTTTGTTTCTGAAACTTCGTCTCTCTCTTGCAAACACCATTTAATCTTCATGTGAAGGCAGTCTTTATCTGTGATTTAATCTGTGATGCATAAGTGGCCATTTTGCTCCTCATCTTCAGTTTTTGCCTCTACAGTTTTCTGTTGTTGCAGGCTCTGCTGGTAATGAATGCTGTCATCCAGCCTGTTAGTAGTAAAATCATTGAGAATATGGACAGAATATGTCCATCTGTGCTACTGCGTCTTCATAGTGCTCTTCCATATGGTCAAGTGTGGTCTACTCAGAGGCTCAGGGAGATAGCAGTGGACAATATGCACCAACATAAATACTTGTTATATGTGAGGACACAGTCATGCATCTTCCTGCGATCAGGATAAAGAAAAATGCACGCGTCGGTGTTACTCTCTATGTGGTCTGTCTGAGTGTATTTTAATAGTGGTCTCTGTCAGCTGACTCCCGTTGCTTTATGTCAGTGTTTCTCATTCTTCACAGCAGTTCTGTTGCTCATTCATCTTTTTTCTTCCTGTCTGTTTTATCTGGATTTCTCATGCTCTAGAGAGAGGTAAGGTGACTGCAGATCAATAAAGGGTAAGCGAACACAGACAAAGCTATGCAGACTTGAAACTGCTGAGCAGGTGAATTTCATTCATTCATTCATATTCTCCATACAGGGACAACACCATCCCAATTATCGATTGCAGAAATGACCAATCGAATGTGGTTCTGAAGTGATGCTCAGTTGCTTTCTGTGCCTGTGTGTAGATATTTTTGTCCTTGTCCTCCATGGTGGCTATTTTGTAAAGGCTTTTATGTGTTACAGTATGTGGGGCCCTTTAAACTGTGTTTTCCAGTTAGTAATCAAATATAAATCTGAGGTTGAACACGCTCTCTTTCATTTTCTCCATTAAAATTATTTAAACAATACAAAAGAACAGAATAAGCAAGACTGGGAGTCCAACCGTATGAAATAACCATGTCGCATTAAATAGAATATCGAGCTTGAGAGAGTCAGAGCGGGTGTTTCAGATTCATGTCCTAATCAATAGGCTCTTTGTTGCTTTGTGGGTTTATTTAATGGAGCAAAGTGCTTTAACATGAAGATTCACATTAGCTTTTTTGTCAGGTACAACTGCAACTTTTCCAGGAGAAATTTGTTTCAGAATTGTACAGGTCAGCATGAATACGAGGAAAAAAGAAAGTAAATTATAGAAAAATATCTATTTCCAAACATGATCTAAATGCTGTATCTATCCATCTACCCTTTGGTCCATGTGTCCACCTATGGTCGATCCCATCCATCCATCCATCCATCCATCCATCCATCCATTCATCCATCCATCCATCCATCCATCCATCCATCCATCCAGACTACATAGAAATATCTGTCATATATTCATAATGACCTTTTGTATTCACCCTTTAAAGAATAGACAAAAGGGGACAGAGATAACAGCACAGTTGGAACCAGAAAAGTCTGCAATTTTATATAAAAGATATGTAGGAACCCTGGGAGAGGGGCATAGTTGACCAGAGAAGCTGCCGAAAAAGCTTAGAGATAGGAAGGGAGAAACGGGGACATCAGTATCAGGCGGTGAAAAAGAACCAAAGGAAGGATGATAATGGTTTGGAGAAGGCAACCGGAGGTGAAAAAAGGCAAGTAGGGAAATGATGGAAAGCAAAAAAAACTCTGCAAAGTGAAGCCAGAGGGGAAAAACAGGGCTAAGCAGGAATATCTGCTGATGAAACACAAAGAGGGCATCTTATAGCCTAGTGTAGAATAACTCACTTGCCTCAGGGCTCATTCATATTCTCTTTGTAATCTTTTTATGGTCATCACACAGAAGTGTGGTGAGCATTAAAAGTACTATTTCTCTTGCTAACTTCAGAGAGTTGCTTACTGTGGTGGATCCATTACAGTCCTACCTTATGACAAAACTTCTTAACCCTCTTAAACTTTGGTATGACAGTAAACGGTCTGATAAAAAAAATGGCTGATTGGGTCTGTTAAGCACAGCACCACAGTCCAACAGCTTATTTAATTTTCAACGCAGATTTTTTTTTACCATTCTGCATGGAACATTTGCCAATTCATTCACTTCTTGTTCTTTGAACGTTTGACATTATTTTCCTTGTTTTCAACCGGGAGAAAAGCAGCTCATGTTGTCTAATAGGAAACAGACAGATGACCGACAGTAATGATAAAAGGCAGAGATGTGCTTTAGTGGAGGGGGGTGGGGGGTGCAACGTCTTTGTGATACACTTCAGATGTAGTTTCTGTTGTATTGGGCTAGGTGGTGCTGTCAGCCCATCTTGTATCACTTGTATGTGTGAGCGTGTGCCAGTGTGTGTGTGTGTTCCTGAGTGTTCACACTTGATTTCTTTCTTATGAGGAACGGTTGCATCAGGGTTGAAGCCTCTGTGGTGTTGGACCAGAAACAAGCGGTTGTTATTTTCAACTCGTATTCAGATTATCAGAACTTATTTATAGCCTTCTCTTTTATTTTTTTATTAGAAACACAACGGATAGCTGATGGCAGAAAATTAACATATTGGCAAAAAGAACTTAAAATTTTAGTTTTTCTGATTTTCTCTCATTCTTAAATGAAGCTGCAAAAGTTCTACCCTGCTTAACAAATGTCTGGATGACAGTTTCTCACACAGCATGGATATTCCTGCTTCTTTGGAAAAGGCTTGTCATGTGCAGCCCTGATGTTAAATCTATGGTGATGAAGTGGCCACTGCCAAGGATATTGCTGAGTCCACAAGATGCCAAAGTACTCGCTCACACACACACACACACACACGTTCAGCCTCTTGAATGCCATAGATTTTTTTACGGTAAGTGGTCCTGAGTGGAAATCAAAGGTCAGCCGTGTACAGATAGCTTAAGCATATTTAATTAAAGATTGTTTTGTCTGTGTGGGTTTGTGTGTATGTGTGAGAGAGCGATTATGTGCTGCCTTTGAGCTCAGTGAATGGATCCGTTTGTAGCATTTTATCGATCCACACTCAAGTAATCAATCAAGACATAATCGACTTGAATAAAAAGCATTTCATGTGAAAAAAGATGGTAATGTAAGCATGTGTACTTAAATCTTTAACTGGTACCAGTTTATCTAAAATAGTTTTTTATATGTTTTTTTTTTTTTATTTCAACTAAAGAGCAGGTGCCAACTCAGCTATTATGCATCAAAACTGGCACATGTTAAAAAGTACATCTGCAGCTGATAGAAATATTGATTTTGATCAGAAGGAATACTGTTACTGCTGTAAACAGTGGCCAAAAACAAAAGAATTGAAATAAAAAATAATGAAATAATGAAAATAAAATGAGTTTTAATGCAGAAGTGTTATTTCTTGGCCATGTTATGACCTATATGATTATGGGGAAGACTGCTGACTTGTCCAGCCGTCATCATTCCCTCCACAGCCACAAAAGATTTTGCTAGAGAAGCTGGCTGAGTTCTGTATTATACATATTTCTGGAAAGTTTAGTAAAAGGTGAAAGTGTGGATGAGGTTCACAGGCAACAGACAACCTTGACAGGATGGTGAACCTCCATTCAGGAGGTTGTTTGACATTAACAAGGGGCAGACTGCAGCTGGACCTGTTCATAAGGCACCAAACACAGACCTATCCTGGACATGGGGTGCACCTGTCACATTGTATTAATCCACCCTGTATATATTGTAAAAAAAAAGTATTTTTTGTTGATTATATGAAATATTTAATCATTTAATTATTTAAGAAGTATATATTTTCCTGAACTACTGAATTTTGGGTTTTAAATAGCAGCCAGCCATAATCATCAGTTATATCAGGAAAATGCTTTATCAAGAATGATGTTCCTGTATTATCTAGTAACTTTTGCTGATACTTTTGCTCTAAAGCTTTTTTGTGAACAGCTTTTGATTTTATTAAGAAACACACAAACATAAACCAAACCCGCTCCAGAGGAAAGAAACAAATCAGAGTTGTGACTGGGATTCTAAGGAGAACTATGAATCTTATCAACTATTGATATTTTAAATAATGCATTTAATAATCAATTAAAGCAAATCTTTCATCACTACTCAACCAGTAGTTGTTTCTTCTTTTTATTACCAGGAACAATATTTAAAGACAAACGTTAGTAGATTGAAATAATAGACAGATTTTCTGTTGAATTCTGACTTTTAAAGTCAGAATATAAAGTCGCTAATATAAATTATTGAAAAATAAGACAAATCTACCAGTGGACTGTAATGATCAAAAATAATAAACTTTCTGAGTAGCATCCCATATCAGGCCCAAAGCACACAAAACACTTGTCTGATGGTCTACCTGGCACCTAAAAAAGAGCAAATGTTGAGGCTAACTAGTGGATAAAGGCGTTTCTGCATCAGCTTGTCAGCAGCATGATCAAAGTAAAAATCGGGATTTGACAGAAGGCTAAAACTGAAAAAAGGAGGAAAATAACAGAATTTCTCAGAGTTTAAAACGACTTAATGGAACCACACAGTGGTTGCAGAAGCCAGTGAATCTCTGTCAGCATATGTCTACGATAAGCAAGCATTTTGCTGGCTTGCCATAGTTGTGACTGTGCAGCTTACAACCTACAACACATTTTGAGTTACTCCTGTGAAGGGTGATCTTTAGAGCTCCTCTCCTTTTCTAGAGGTTATGGTTAGAGCAGTTGTGTGTTAACATGATCAAATGCAGTGTGACATTATCTGCAACCTTCACGGATGATGTCACACTGCTTCATCACCTCATAATGAAAGTATGGCCTCTCAGCCAGACATAGGTCCATTAATATTTGGGTCAGAAGAGCATATGTGTTGGCCATCTGATCTAGCTTTCATATATAAGTGCCCTGGACCAATTTATGAGCGAGTTACAAATAAATCTAATTTTATTATCTGCGATGAAAAGGACATATTTGTTTTGGCTTACTTAAGATACTGTAATATGAGCTACAGAAGAAAATATGTGCAAAGCTTTGTGTGACCTGTTGCAGAGAGGAACAGAGATAGAATGGACAGGATGTCACATGTGATTTTCTAGAAAATGGGCACATCATCGCCCTAGCTCTTGACACAGTGACACTCTTTTTCACTTTTAGGCTTGCTTTTTTGCTCTTACTGTCTGACATTGCAAAGGCGTTTACAGTACAGCCTATCCGTCACTCTCCTTCATTATAATTCTCCCTCAGTCCCTGTCGCTTGCACGTTCTTTTATCATTTCTCCCTATCTTTTTTTGCGTTGACTTTTTTGCAGTGTTACCTTTTTGTCTCTCAGCCTAATCTTCCTCGCATGCTGAAGTTCATTGTCACTTTGCGTGGCAGGGCTTTGAATCCTGTTGAACAGAACAAAGGCAAAGCTCTGCCCCATCTCATCTGATTGTCTATCCTTTCTTATCATCACTGCTTTATTACAGACTTGGTAGTGCCCTTTTAGTTTGCCTGCACATTTTTCATACATTTATTCTTCTATGTGGTCTACCTTTAAAATCCCCATGAGTTTTTTAGTCTTTCTGTAGTCTTTTTAACAGGCGTATTCACTTCACTGGTAAAAAACGTTTTGTTTATTAGATAATTCCCTTATTCTTCCTTTCAAACTTCAGTGTATCATAATGGGATTTAATTTGATAGGCCAAAACAGTCTGGTGCGTGACTGTGAAGTGGAAGGAAAATTATCGTTTTTTCCAGATTTTTTTTTACCTGCAGAAATTTTGCTGTGCATTTTTTATTGGGCTTTCCCGAGACAATTGTTTGCTGAACCACCTTTCCCTGCAGCTACACCTGCAAGTCTTTTGGGGTATCACTGTACCACCTTTGCACGTCAAAAAAACATTTTTTTTCTAGTTATTATTTGCAAACTAGCTCAAGCTCAGTCAGGCTGGATCTTGTCACGTTTCATATATTGAATTTAGGTCGGATGTATTGTAACACATGAATACGCTTTGCTCTACGCAACTCCATCATAGCTCTGGCTGTGTGTTTGGGGTCATTGTCCAGTTTGATGATGAGGCTTTGCCCCAGTCTTCCAGTGTTGTCCGGTAGTTTTATTTCACCAATCTTCTCGTCAACTCGGGCCGATTTCCCTGTTCCCGCTAAAGAAAAGCGTATTTAACCCATCGATTCTCCCAGCACCATGTTTCACCATGGAGAAGGTGTGTTCAGGGAGACTGGCATTGTTATTTTTCTGCTACACAGAGTTTGGCCAATAAGCCTAAAAGTTCAGCATTGGTCTCGTTAGAGCAGAACTACTTCTTGTAAACGTCTCCACTGCCTTTCTTTCACTAATGTTCTTTAACCAGGCAAAGGTAAAGGTAAAAGGTAAAGGTAAGTTTATTTATATAGCGCTTTTCAGTAACGAGACACTCAAAGTGCTGTATATACAATTACAATACAATCACAAAGAAAATAAACACAGATACAGACAATGATACAGAAAATCAAACAACAGGTAATTAAAAAAAAATTTAAATAAAATAAAGAGAATAGAATGTTGGATGAGAAAATGAAAGGAAAATTGGACTGAAAACAAAACTGACAATGTTTAGATGGCACAGTAAAAGGCCACTCTAAACAAATATGTTTTTCTTAGGGTTTCGGCGCTTTTACAGTTTTCTGGGAGTTTATTCGAGATTAGTGGAGCATAAGAACTAAAAGCTGCTTCTCCATGTTTGGTTCTGGTTCTGAGTATGCAGAGTAGATTTGAGCCAGAAGACCTGAGAGGTCTGGGTGGTTGATACACTGACAACAAGTCTGTAATGTATTTTGGTGCTAAGCCATTCAGTGATTTATAGACTAACAGAAGTATTTTAAAGTCTATTCTCTGAGATACGAGGAGCCAGTGTAGGGACTTTAGAACCGGGCTGATGTGCTCCACTTTCTTAGTTCTAGTGAGGACGCGTGCAGCAGCGTTCTGGATCAACTGCAGCTGTCTGATCGACTTTTTAGGCAGACTTGTGAAGACACCGTTGCAGTAATCAATTCTACTAAAGATGAACGCATTAATTAGTTTTTCAAGGTCCTGCTGAGACATAAGTCCTTTAATCCTGGAGATGTTCTTTAGGTGATAGAAGCCTGACCTTGTTACTGTCTTTATGTGCCTCTGAAGGTTCAGGTCTGAGTCCATCACTACACCCAGGTTTCGAGCCTGACTGGTGGTTTCTAGCTGTATTAACTGAAGCTGTGTGCTAACTTTTAAACACTCTTGCTTTGGTCCAAAGATTATTACTTCAGTTTTGTTTTGATTCAGCTGATGAAAATTTTGGCCCATCCATGCATTGATTTCTTCTAAGCATTTACCCAGCGCTTGAATGGGTTCATAGTCACCTGGTGACATCGTAACGTATAGCTGTGTGTCTTCTGCATAGTTATGATAACTTACGTTGTTGTTTATTAAAATCGAGTTAGGGGGACCTTGTAGATATTGTATAGAAGGGGCCCTAAGATGGACCCTTGGGGAACGCCATATGTGATTTTTGTGGTCTCTGATGTAAAGTTACCTACTGACACAAAAAAATAGGCAACTGGTTGTACTAGATTTCAAATAGGGGTGTCCGAATAATGGGGGCTATCCCATTATTTGTGACATGTAGGTGCTGTTGATGCGCCTTTCTGCTGGATGGTAGTAAAACCGTTTAAAAGCCTGTCATATAAGGAGGATAGTGTTAACTAATCCTTATACAAAGGAGATCACTTCAGTCACATAATCAAAGCAAGATTTCATATTCCAAGACTTGCTATGACAGAGACGTGCGTGAATGAAGCCAGAAAAGAGCAGGGAGGGAATAAAAGAAAAACTGGTTTCAAGATGGAAAGGTGATTTGAAAGAAATGCAAGCTTTAAAGAAAGAAAGAAAGCTCAGAAAAGTCAGAGGCGGTTTGTTATAAAAGGAGACAAGAAAGAGCACAATGAGATGAATCTGTGTTAGACAGATGGAAGTGGGGAGGGTGACAGAACATGGATGTGTGAGAGTCTGAGAGAATAACGGGTGAGATATGGATGAGAACATGGAGAGAAAGGTGCGATATTGTGTAACTCGATACTATTCTGCTTTCTGCCTCATGAGGCTATGATGAACAGAAAGGGTGGATCTGTTGTATGCATAGTGGCCTAATCAATACACGTTGTAGATCGTGCTATTTGAGGACAAAGTTAGAAGCGGGCAAATAACCAGGAGATAGCGCGGATGCGAGCAAGTATTTTTCACACATCTCGGTGCAGCAGGAAACCTCTGGCTCTGCTGGCAAACTCCCCTCTCTTTATTCTTGGTCACTATAGATACAGCACACACAAATGTAGCCGTATGCGCACATACACGCTACATACACTATTCAGCTGCTGCTTGGAGGCCCCTCGAACATTGTGGTGACAACCTCTGCTATGTTAGGCTAAACGCCGACTCAGGTCAAACCTCAATGGATGGGGATCCCTCTATATAACATGGTAGAGAACAAGCAAGTGGTTGCATACATGCAGGAGGGGCGTATATGGAGCCAGTTGCTAGTTAGGACCAGGTGTACATTTGACCACAATAATGCTGGGCTCCTTAGATGTCCTCTATAGCGTCCTCATCCAGAAGGTAACACTGAAGTTGTATGGATGCTCATCTTCTTTGCCATTTTAAGGCTGTTTATAATTGTAACACTAATAAATTAATGTCGGGTTTATAGCTGTAAAGACAACTTTAATGTCCAGTTGCGCCTTCAGATGAAAATATCTAATTCTCTAAGCATATTTTTCCCTGAATTAATGTTCATGTTCCTTTTAAATTACAAGTAGCAATCTGGGAAGCGTTTACAGACCAGATATAAAAATGGAATTTCGAGCTGAAGTGCTAAAGATTCTGGGTGAGAGTATCTAATATTAATAAACTGTTGTATCAATGTTTTTGTAGCTGATGGCGGTGTACGAGGAGCAGGAAGCCCGGCAGAGAGGTGTGGCTGACACGAGCCTGACCCCGAGCCCTGACCTCCACCAAGCTGAGCTCTCTGTTTTCCAGCCAATCACGGGAGGAGAGATTGAAGTCAATTCTTCAGCCCTCAAATCCAGTAAGTTTGTCTTTAGTTACTTTGTATTGACGTTTGCAATGTCCAACTTTGCGGTAAACCGTGTTTAACTACACATTTTCTGTAATCAGCATTAAAAACAGGTTTGGCTTTTTGAGACTGCATAATTTAGCTGGAAGTTTAAACAAGTTAGGGATCTGAAATAGTTAGATCTGTGCCTTTGTCTGCCATTTGTCATTACACCTCATCAACACGCTTAGACTAGGGATACAATCCTCCGATGATAATTTACAATTTGATACAACAATATAAAACAAAATTAAGAAAGAGACATAAGTTAAAGAAAGAGATATGAAAGAAAAACTTTTTAATCTTCCTTGTTCTCATTTTGCTGGTTGCTTGTTGTTGCATTGCAACATTTTTACACGTCCTACACCGGTCTACTTAACGATGAGATTCTTTTAATGTAAAATGAGCCGCAAGGTGCTTTTTTTGATTTCAATCAAAATTTTTTTGCTTTTGTTTCTAATATGAAAAAACTAAAAACCATAAATGTTTCAGTTGCAGGTTGTAGTGTTACTACTTTTACAAGGCTGCAAGCATTTTAGAGCCTGTTGTTTTTGAAATACTGTTAACTTTGAATTCCAACACAGTCAAAGGTCAGGATGTGATGGGTGGGACAGTAATGAAGGCAAGATGGCCGAGGCCAGAATGTTGGAAGCGGTGTCATTGAAATGCGGGCCGAAGAGAGTTAGATGAGGAGAGGACGACAGGAAGTGCATGTGTTCTGTCAGGCTGCAGACTAAAAACTGGTGTTTGTGTCTGCTCAGTGTTACCTGAACCAGACCTCTCTGCATGACCTTTATTCTCTCACTACGTCTGTCTTGGTACTGTTTTCTCCGTCTCTTCTTCACAGTCTGCTGTCTTTTCTCAAGGCAAGTGCTTGTTCTCTAGAGTTACTGTATGTGTGGTTGTGCGGGGGCTTCTAGCTGTCACTCTGACTTGGACAAATGTAACTTTACTTTAGACAGCCAAGGCAAATTATTTCACTTCAGTATTTATTCCTAAAATCAAGTATCATCTATGGTTTATGCTAAAGTTTAAAATATTACATCTTACATCAGCACTAATGTTTTTTCAAAAAGAAATAACAGAATAAGGGTTTAAGTTTATAGTACTAAAGTGCAAATCACACCAGGGGCTTTTGCTGTTGTCCAGACGGGAAGTTTAGTCTGTTTCAGTACAGTCAGCTAAGATTAGCGGTAATATGTGACTGCTGTGAGATTAGAGGTAACAACTCTGGAGATTATCACAGTGTTAGTGTAAGGGAGGTCAGAGTTAGGAGTCTGTAACTGTAACTGTCTGTTGTTATGGGTTTCAGTCCAAGTCTTCTTTTTCTTTCTGTTGCTATCCGTTGCTCGTATTTCTCTGACGGTCTAACCTTGTCTTTCCAAATCTTGGTCTTCATCTTCATCTTTGTCTCCACCTTGCTCTGAGTTTCACACTTTCGTTTTCTGCCCAGACATCCAATTTTTAGCCACGCAGTCTCCCCACGTGTTCTTGGTCCAACTGCTCTGAAGTTGTTTTGCTTGTGAATTAGTTAACATTCAGTGACATAAGACTGTGTAAAGCAGTTATATTTGTGTGTAGATCATGTACTCAGTGTGAAAGTTCTGGTGTCAACATGACCAGAGTTGCTTTTTATAATATTGCTTCAGATGCACATCAACCATAAAGTTCTACATTTAAACAGATGTTGGTACAGGAAAGATCTGCTTCTATTCAGGAATTGGTAGCAGAAGAATCCAATTCAAACGTTGTTGTTGTTGTAGCTCATATTATGCGGGTTTCTTCAAAGAGCCGTTGTAGATGCTGATGGCTGTGGACAGGAAGGATCTCCTGGAGCGGTCTGTCTTATAGCAGATCTGAAGAAGCCTCAGACTGAAGACACTCTGTTGTTGTAGGACAGTCTCATGAAGAGGATGCTCTGGGTTCTCCATAATGTTCTTCATTTTATGAAGAATCCTTCTTTGCACAATGATCTCCAGAGGTTCCAGAGGAGTCCCCAGAACAGAACCAGCTGTCTTTATCAGCTTGTTGAGCTTTTTAGGTCCCTGACTCTGATGCTGCTACCCCAGCAGATGATGGCAGAAGAGATCACACTCTCCACAACAGACTTATAGAAGATATGCAGCATCTTGCTGCAAACACTGACAGATCTAAGCTTCCTCAAGCACAGTCTGCTCTGTCCCTTCTTGTTAACATCTTTACAGTTGCATCTCCACCCCAGTCTGTTGTCCACGTGAACACCGAGATTTATATACCCCTCCATTGCCTCCACTTATTCTCCCATGATGAAAATAGTGTTTGACCTTTTCCTGTTTCTCTTAAAATCTACAATCATCGCCTTTGTTTTATTCACATTCAAGATGGAATGACTGTTTTCACACCATGCCACTAAGTGGTCCACCAGCTTCCTGTACTCAGCTTCTTTTCCATCTCAGATCCACCCCACAACTTCAGAATCATCCGAGTATTTCTGCAGGTGACAGGAGTCTGTCTTGTACTGGAAGTCTGAGGTGTACAGAGTGAAGAGGAATGGTGAGAGTACAGTCCCCTGTGGTGCTCCTGTGCTGCTGACTACCTGGTTAGACACACAACCCTTCAGTCTCACAAACTGTGGTCTGTTTGTCAGTTAGTCTTTGATCCAGGAGATTGTTGAGGCCTCCACCTGAGTCTTCTGGAGTTTCTGACAAAGCAAATCAGGTTGAATTGTGTTAAATGCTCTGGAGAAATCAAAGAACATGATCCTCACAGTGCTGCTGGCTTTGTCCAGATGGCAGTGGGTTTGTTGAAGCAGGCGTATGATGGCATCTTCAACTCCAAATCCACAGCGATAAGCAAACTGAAGGGGGTCCTGATAGGTCATTGTTTGTTTACTCAGGTGGAAGATCATTTAGAGCCCCTTTTGGATCACCCTTTTACAATAAACACACAACCACAAATCCTCCATAGTGGATCACTTTTTCATTTCACGTCGTACAAGTCGGCCATGTCAGCTTTCATGGCATGCTGTTGGGGGTGCGGAACCAAGAGTGTGTGGCTTACAGCTACCAACATTCACCTAAAAAAATATGTGTCAAGCAGGTTGGTTAAATGCATTTAACCACAAGCAAAGTTGATTTGCTCCATGTTGTCTGCATCAGACTCTGCAGATCTACGGTTTTCTCAGATCAGAAGCACAGTGAAAGATCGTTCGGTAACTCTGCTCTAAACAAACCCGAAAAGTCATCTTCTTTTTTCTGCTGCCTTCTCTTAGTTTCATATCACTTCATAACATTTGTTTCACAATAGGTTTGTGACTCCCTCTGAGGTGGATCAGTGGCGTAATGTTACTAGGTCAACTTCAACCCCTTATTCCACGTGAGGATCTTTCAGTTGATCATGAGGCCTAAAGATCGTGTGTAGATAGGGAATAAAAGGGCTTAGAGGAATTATATCCCTTATGCAAATGCACAGAATGACTATTTAGGTGTAACTAGTTTTGTGTTTTAAAAATTATGTAAGATTTTGCTAAATTCCTTCATAACAGATGACTGTAAAAAACGAACATGCTTTCAGATTATTGTATTGGTTACTACATACCCTATAGGTGGATCCTCAGTGTATTAACCTCCTTGCTATTTAGTACTTGTTGATGTCCATTTGCCCAACATATTTTGTCTGTTATTTACAGAATACCCATGCCTTTGTTTTAGTACTAATATCCTGTTTGCATCCTGAATCTGATGTATTTGGGTCCTACAAATACAGCAGTTTTTGCACAATGCATTGCATGATAGGGTACCTATATTGGAGCCATAACTTGTTTATACTCATGTACTGCAGCCCTAAAACATCTACGAGGTGTGACATACCATAGACCAATGGTTAGCCATGAGTCCAGAGACTCAAATGTATTTTAATGGCCTACGTAAGGTTGGTAGAGTCATGCACAGTGACTCCACCAGTTGATTTGTGTTACATTTACTGCACACAAGTATGCATTCTGATAAAGCTGCAGCCTAAATCTACTCTTTTGCTCAACAGCAGTATGTAGACATATAAATATTCATATTGAGTGTGGAAGTAATGTTTATACCAAAGTCAATCTTTTTAATGAATTTTACTTCTACATTAGACAATACAATTTCCTATTTTCAACCCCCCTTACAACCATTCTGCCTTCTTTCCTCAATTACAACTTCCACACCAAAGTGTGACCGTTATGATCTACTTTACTGACTGGAAAAATTTCCTGCTGAATCTCAAGTATTTCCATGATTTCTTTACTCCTGTGTGCTATGGAGAGACCCTTCCTGGCATTTTTATCTGTGTTACCACATCTTTAGGTCTGAATCTCCCATCGTAAAGTGCATGTTTTTGCAATTGTGGTTAAAAAAATAACTAGTCTTCTAAAAACTCTATTTATTCTCATACTGTCTTTCATTTTTACCTCTTATCTCGTCCGTCAAGCCATCTCCCTGTAACCGTCTTTCTTTGAGGAGATGAATTGATTAGGCAGTTGGTGTAATCCATATCCCCCAGTAGTTCTTAAGAGCATCAAGGGTCCATTTGTTACAATCAATATATGACCCTACAAATATCATTTGGTATGTCTTCAGAGTACTTTAACCGCATACAGTTCCCTCCACCCACACTACCACCTTTGCCATTATATTCCCAATTGAGCTATAGGCGACTACATGACAGTGTTCCTAATGTATATGTATAGATTGATGGTCCCTATGTGTCAGGATGGTGGATTTTCAGAGTGTACCACACGCATCATAATAAAACCACAGCATATTAAATCTTATTTATTTGCTTAGCTTTCTGCAGTGTTGACTTTCCTCTCATTTTCACTCTTCCCACAAGCCCCATCAGCGGCACAAGCAGCAGCGCGGTGTGTTCCATTTATCAGTTTCTGGTAAATGATGATTTTATGCAGAGGGCCGATGAGATGTGAAGAAAAGAGCCATTATCATCTGTTACCTACTTGCACACACAAATCTACAAATCAGCCACTTATTGGCCATTTGGATGCACGAACAACAGTGTGTTCACCGATGGGATGTGAGGAGATACATTAACTTCTCACACTTCCCGCACATTGTCACCTCTGCAGAATCAGCTGTCAGAACATTCAGTGTGAGATTGTGGGATTAGCATGTTACTTATGCATATGGACATACATATACAAATTTAGCTGGCTGTTGAGTTGATCGAACTGCTGTAGGTGAACACAGGTCTTGGTTCAAATAGTAAATGTGGTCATATCGCTGAATAAATGGCAATAACTGCAGCTTCTAGTTTGCTTATTTTTAAGACAGATTGGCTTGTTTTTTTTCTGTGGTCGTAAGATAGAAATGAGTTGGGCTGAATTTCTTTTTGTGTTTTAAGTTTTTCCAGTTGGAATGTCCCGATAAGAATTATTTTGTCCCTGATAACGGCCCAAGCGATTTAGGATTATGTTTTTGGTGACACTGAATCGTCATCTGATACAAAATTTAATTTAATCAAATTAGTCCCATTTATAGTTTTGGAAACTCAGTGGCTTTAAACATGTTTAAAACCTATTAAGTAAATGGATGTACAAAGTTATTTACACACTGCCTCACCTTTGCAAGTAAGTAATTAAGAAGTAAAATATGTCATATGCTGTTAATCTAATTTCTTTTGTATTATTTTAAAACCTGATTAAATTATTTCTTTAAATATGGTCTGATGATGTGCTTGGTTTGATAACGTGACTTTTTTTTTACTAATAGCCTTCATATATTTCCTATTTCTAAGGTTGTTTCTCTATTTGTGTTTATTTTTTCAGACACACCCTTGCTGGTGAGGAGCAGCAGTGACTCTGCCCTTAACCCCCAAACAACAGAGACTAAACCCTCCTACAATGAAGATGGCACTGTAATGGTAAGACTGAAAGACAAAAAAAATATCCACAAATATAAAACTATTTACATGCACATGGTAATTAGAAACCCTATCGACATGTTGGAGAGTCTAATTAACACATGAATGCACAAAAATGGGTGATTTGTCTGGAGTACAGTGGACAATAAAGTTGGGTACAGGAAACCCTTGTTTGATGCAACAAGACACTAAATGCTTCAACTTCAACGGCTCCATTAAAGCCTCAGCACGTCCAGTAAGCACTGATCTACTCAGCCCATTTTTCCCAAAGCGTCTGAGATCATCTATGATTGTGTACCTTTCCTGCATTTGTTAGGTTTTGTGAAATTAATGTCAGCAATAGTTGTAAACAGATGTCATATCGCAGCTCCTTAGAACAAAATCGGAAGGGATTGTCTGAGCAGAGGAGTGCTAACATTTAGTCAGCAGGTGACTGTTTTTCAGTTGATTTTAATAATTTAAAAAGACAACAGTTTAACAGTTAGAGTTATCCTATTTATGCTTGGGAAGGAGTTTAAAACTAGCCTCTCATAATCTTTCTGTGTCTTGAGGTCATTTGGACTTTTTTTGAGATATTGATTTACTTTGATATATTATCATGGTCACTATGAACTCTCTGCAGTACTTTTGTAATCTAATAGGGAGACTGTCATTAAATATGCTAAGCACATTAAGATTGTCAAGGGAATAAACACTTTGATTTTAATGACCCTTGCCCTTTCACTTGAAAAGTATTCGTCTTCTCAGTACAAAGTACCACTCCTTTTTAGACCGAGGAAAGTTGTTTTTGTCGTCTTTTCTGTTTTTTATTTTGTGAGATTGATGATTATGGTTTTGATGAATACTACCTGTCCAGTTGGTATTTATTTTCATCAGTTTAAAAGAAGAAAAAGTAGAAACAACTCACAAAAATCCTATTTTAGACAAGTTATGTGCCAAATCAAATGGTAAAAGACTTATTAACACAACACTGTCATAGATGAGAGCTCTTTCAACCATGCTGGAACCTATAATTAAGTTTTCTCACATCCCTTAAAATTTTGTTTTATTTTCTGTCACATTCCAGTCTCAAACCTCAGTGTCTAACACAAGATTTCACATAATTATGAAGATGAAGGAAAATAATGCATAGTTTTTAATGTATTTTAGGAACAACATTGTTAAAACTGTGGGAAGAATTTGTATACAGCCCCCTTACTCTGATACCCCCTAAATAAGTTAAAGTGCAAACGATGTTATTTATCTCGTGTTTGTAATAAAGTATCTTTTAGAAGAATAAATTAACAAAAAAGAAACCCCTAAATAGATCCAAACAACAAGAATACATTTAACCTAAAATAGCGGCATATGTAGCATGAAATCCATGTTCCAGCATTTTAATCGTCTAGTGGTGTACTGACACAGGTCAGCAGTTTGCCTTTTTGTACAAACATGTGAGAACATACGTGGTTAAAGAGAAGAGGCCTAATGTTTCCCGTCGTTTCTTCTGGAGGCACATTTTGCCACATCAGGCTCCATTAATGAAGATGGATGACTCTCAAGAGTTTTCCCCCTTCTATCTTTTGAGGCCATCTCTGACTTTCTCAAATGTCAAAGGTCACACTTTTCTGTTAGCTTCATCTGCTCCTCCTGTACTACTTAAGCTAGGGCGGTAGAAGATGTCCTTCTTTGTGATTTTTATAGGGTGCACTTTGTGTTCTTGACTAAATGACATGACGCTCTTTACCCTCAAAACATTATCACTTCTTGTAGCAGCATCTTGTAACATGTGGTAGCTCTTTAGATGCCCAGAGAACCTAAACCAAATGCCTTTTTTTGTTCTCTGCTTGGGCAGCAAGAACATATTTCCTTTTTTTTAGCACCCTTGTGTTATGCATATTAATTAGTATAGCATACAGTACTCAGTAATTATAATGTATTGATTTACCTTACATTTACACGTCATTGGTAGAATAAAACAACTTAAACACAGGGTTGTTGTTGGTTAGAGATGTAGTTTGGATTGCTCTTGATAGTGTTACTGTTTCCTATTCCCCATTCATCGTTGGACACAGATAATCCCTTAGGTTCACTGCTAAAATTAACTCAATGCTTGATTGGACTGTTGAGTGATGAGCCTTCTCCCCTCGAGACTCCGTACTGGACAAACATCCGTTTTTAATAAGTCTGTATTCCCCTTAGAATGATATGTTTGCAAGGTTTTTTTGTTCAGGGAATATGTTCGGTTCTTGGAGGTGGTCAGTGTTTCTACGTGTTGTTGCTCAGGGTGACTGACAGTGTTTGAGAAGTGCAACGTGTAAACCGCATGCTAAAGTGTTACTGTAGGTGTGAGTGTTTCAGCCTTTTTCTTTTATAGGAACATTTTCCAACTTCCAATCCATGCCGACTATAAATTAAATTAAATTAAAAAAAGTTTTCGCTATGTATCTTACATGAAAAAAGTGCATTTTTACCAGCTAAGTTGTTGCTTAAAGTAATTGATAATTTTTTAATTAATACAGGAAAATGAATGGTGACCTATATCTTGTTCTTCCTATTCTTCCTATACCTATACCTTTTATTCTCCAGTCCAACTATATTTCAGATCTGCAACCTACAAGTGTAGTAATTTTAGAAATAAGCATGAGAGAAAAAGTAAGAATTGTGCTTAATTTGCAGGCTTTTTCACAAAATTAAGATGTCTTTTTGCTGTCTCTTGTGTTTTCTGAACGGACAGAGACAGTGTGAGGGGTTGAAGTAAATCTGCGGCCTCTTAGCGATCCGCCCAGGATCTGCCAGCTTATCTAAACGTGAGCCAGCCTGATGGTGTAGCGATTATAGACTGTCTTTCTGACCAGTTAACTGGGGATTTTGGGCAAAAACACTCTGGCACCGGAGCAAATCGGTGCGTCACGCACATAATTTCTCGCCATTAACACGTATTAGAAGGCTCATGCTGAAGTGCTTTAAAACACGTCAGTGCGAGGCTTGTGTTGGAGATCAGGACACTGGACTTCATCCAAGGCCAGGTTTTTTTGTCATTCTAAGAAATCGAATGAAACTGATGAGGCGTCGATCCCCACTTATGTGTTTTATCCTTTAGAATGGGATTTCTTTTTCTGCGCAACCCTCTGTATTAACCCTGTCTAGAAGTTCCACTTCTAGACTATTTAATTTGGTGATGCTAGCTTGATTTTTTTTGTATTGAATATAACCTGCTTGAAATGTAATGTATGAATGGCCAGGAGCAGCTTAGAGAGGTTGCTGTCTTAGTGGGTGTATAAAGAATCTGTTTTGTGTATTTCACAAGACAAGATGACTAGATTCTACCAAGAAATGTAAACCAAGTGTACCAAACTCTTAATGGACTATGACAATGAGAGTCTATAGATGCCAGATGCTCCCTTGTCCCAATCACAGCTGTAAGGAGGAACGAGTAGCCTGTGGATGAATGATGGACTCCCAAACCTCCTAGAAACTGCTTTAAGAAACTGTTAAAGATGTTTTACAGAGAGGTCTGAGTAGTTCAGGAAGGCCACGAATTTCAGTCATTACGTTAGGAATTACTAACTGCATCATCTTGTGAAAGTAAGTCATTATTTGCTTTAACACTAGGACTCCCAGAATTCCAACACTACTAGAAAACTCCCAAGCCGGTCAATTTGACGGCGAGCATTTTGGATGCGAGGGCGGTGGTGACGTCATCACATTAACGTTATAAAATTTTTGTTTTTGACAAGAATTAATAATAGTATTTGATCAAAACCTGTTATGTTTTATTGTTATTTATATATAGTACTGAAAAATAATACAGAGTAGTGGGTACATTTAAAAAAAAAAGCTTTACTAATCTGACCAAAAGCTGGACAGCTCCATGTTACGCCCCCCTTTCACTTCGCGGACATAAACTAGCGCTAAAAATGCCTTCAGCTCATCCACACTCATGTCTGAGGAGGAATCATCTCCTAAAACTCGTGGGGCCTCAGCAACACTGCAGCCCTTGAATGTGATGACATTCGGCGTCCACAAGCAGAGGAACGCGGTCTGCGCATCTTGGGATCTGGCGCTTCTCTGTTCAACGCGTTCTGGCTCTGACGGCCTCCCTCTACTTTCGTCCTACCTACACTGTCCACACAGTTGCCATCTTTCCTATCTCCTCCTCCTTCCAGGTGTGCACTGTTTCTTGCGATGAAAACGCTGTAAACGCAGAATAGTTGTTGTTACTGGGCTACTATATCTATGACCTAAACTTTTGGTTATTTCTTTTTCCATTATCAGTACCTTGATTTGTAGTTTCTCTCTGCCAGTGAGTGGATTGCCTGGGTTATAGCTGGGCAATGGGGGACCTGGCTTGTCTCCCTGTCTGTCTGAACCTGCGTGATTGTGGCACTGTTGCTGTAGTTTATATATTATTGTTACGAATTCTGTAAACTATAGCCTGAATGATAAATCGTTACATAGGCAGCTTTTGCTACCTTGAACTAATGCGCCCAAACCTCCTGCTAATGGACGAACACTCTGTTTTTTTTTAGCCGGGGGAGGATCACTTTCTGGACCTGCTAGCACACTGGAATGAAAGCTGGACCAAGAGCCATCAGAATCCCTCTCTACCCAGAATCACGATCATTCTAATTTTTGAAGCATGTCAATGCCTCTGTTGAGCAGAAAATATCCTTCTAGAAGCCCGTTTGTAGGGATGCCAACAATCTGACTGCGTTTCTAGAGTGGCGGTGGTAAGCAACGCTCGTCGCGTATACTCAGCCGCGGAAAAAAAAAAAATCATGTAAATAATGTAGGCCCGTCAAAATAAGCTGCTAGTGGTAGTTAGAGGTTGAATAATAAACTTTATTGATTTGTGTATTTGTTTTTTTAAAAAGGAGGCATAGGAATACAAAAGACACAGGTTTAGAAAAAGTCAGGATGCTAGGAAGATAAGAGTTTTAATAAACCATGTTATGGCGTGTCAAACTTTCGGCTTGACGGCTCTGGGAGTTCTAGTGTTAATATCATTGATGGGACGTTTTATGGAATAGGCCTAAAATAAACTAAAAAATAACTAAAAAAGAAAATTGTGTCACTATTATTTTCCCAGCATCTCTCTGTCTGCTTGATGGCCTTCAGTGTCTCAAATCTTCGTGCAGTCTTTGCTTTTCACTCTCACACCTGCTGTGCTGTAACAGCTACCACTTAAGTGTGGATGCAGTAAATGACTCTGTAGAAGCATATGTTGTAAATATAGTTAAAAAAAAAACGTATTTTTTTCTTTCTATAAGTTTTCTGTCTTGCTTTTAGTCTTTTTTTCTGTTTTTTCTTCACAGTCCCACTCTCATGCATTCACATCCACATATGTGCACTCACTCACTCATCTGCCTCTTCCCAACCAGTCAGGTTCCAGCAGAGGTAATGGCTCTGGGGTAATTGTTCAAATTGTCACTTGGCCTTTTGGTGAGAGCGGTGAAGGGATGAAAGTACTCTTCTTGCAGTAATTTTCTGTGTGTCATTTCGCCTACTCATCTGGCCTTTCCTTTGCTTAGTTTTTAATCTTCAACATATTTACTCCTACAGTCCCAACTCTTCTCTTAAAAACTGTTGCATATAAATCCAATAGGGTAAAATATTTTGCCTGTATCATGTTGTTTTACAAACCCAAATAGATACACAAGGTTGCTGAGAATGTGATAGTCAGACGAAGTGTTTGGGGCTAATAAGGCAATAGAGCACGCACTTGTCATGCTACATCTGCATTTGTGTCTGAGTGTGCTTCCAAATGTATGTAATTGGCTTGTGTTTAGCCCTGCATGGATGCTGTTGAAATTGTTTTGTCTAGTCTACATTTGCTTTTTTGCACCAAACACTTTGCAGCCTTTTTTCCCTTTGGTGCTCAAGTGTACCTCTACAAGTTTAAAGCTCCACTCCGTTCTACTGAAGTTCCAGCGTTGAAGACATAGTGAGACCTTGTTGATCAAATAGCAAACTAGGACTTTGAGGAAAACTACATTTTTGTTGATATTGTGACTTTCTTTTTGTTTGCCACTCATGGTGCAACCAATTTAGTCATTTTATTATACAATAACCTCTTCATATCAAGTAGTGAAGAGAGTTAAAATATGGTGTCATTTTCAGTTCTGTCTAGCTGTTTTTAAAGTGGCTAATTTAGATGATATTGGTTAGCAAACATAAAACAGTTAAGATTATATGAAGAAGTAAAGAAGTAAGATAAACAGACTAGGGTCTCTTGATTATAGAAAAAAATCATATTCACAATTATTATGGTCAATATTGAAATCATGGTTGCTAACTACTATTATTAAGTGTGGACATACCCTACCGGTCAAAAGTTTTAGACACTCTTGCTCATTTAAAGGTTTTCTTTGTGTTTATGAGTATTTACATGTATGTCGATTCTCACTGAAGGCATCAAAACTGTGAATGAACACATATGCAATTATGTAGCAAACGAAAAATTGTAAAAGAACTTTAAATATTTTATATTTTAGATTACTTAAAGTAGCCACCCTTAGCTGTAATGACTGAAATGTTAACCTCTGGCCGTCTCTCAATGAATTTCTGGGAAGTTCTTTTAAGGCTCTTTGGAAAACCATTTCAGGTGACCACCTCATGAAGCTCATGGAGAGAATGCCAAGAGAGCAATGCAGTAATAAAAGTAAAGGGGGATATTTTATAAAAATCTAAAATGTTTAGAGTTATTTCACATGTTTTGTTTACTATATAATTCCATGTGTGTTCATTCATAGTGTTGTTGCCTTGAATGAGAATCTACAATGTAAATAGTCATGAAAATAAAGAGACCCATTAAGTGAGAAAGTGTATCTAAAACTTTTGACTGGTACTGTGTGTTGATGCATTTAAATAACAAATTAAGGCAAGATATTTGGGAAGTAGAAATTAAAACTGTATTCAGTTTTATTCAACTATCAAAAGGTTTAGTGTTTAAAACTTTTTCAGAGAGCTATAGTTTAGTTACATAGGAACAGTATTTTTCAGTAAGAAAATGCTGGTATAAAATAAATGTTTGAAATAAGCCGGAGAGGTATATTCAATTCATTTCAATTCAATTCAGTTTATTTATATAGCGCCAATTAACAACACATGTCGTCTCAAGGCACTTCACAAAAGTCAGGTACATACATTCCAATTAATCTTAATCATTGAACAGTGCAGCCAGATTCTGTTATTTATTCAAATTGGATAAAAAGTTTTTCCAGTAGATTGCATCGAGTCAGTGACTTGCAGCATTCACTCCTCCTGGATGAGCATGTAGAGACAGTGGACAGTCACTGGCGTTGACTTTGCAGCAATCCCTCATACTGAGCATGCATGTAGCGACAGTGGAGAGGAAAAACTCCCTTTTAACAGGAAGAAACCTCCAGCAGAACCAGGCTCAGTGTGAGCGGCCATCTGCCACGACCGACTGGGGGTTAGAGAGAACAGAGCAGAGACACAAAGAGAACAAAGAAGCACTGATCCAGGAGTACTTTCTATGGGAAGGAAAAGTAAATGTTAATGGATGTAGCTCCTTTACTCGTTTCACCTAGAAAGAAAGAACATATAAACTCTGAGCCAGTTTTCAATGTTAGAGTCTGAAGAGAGCACATAGAGTTAGTTACAGTAAAAGCTCAGTCAGTAGCTATGTCTAGGAGAGAGAAAGGTTTAAACACTGAAAGACAGGGCCATGTGGATCATCGGTAGAGGGTGAGCATTAAGTTGTTGCCAGCAGAAGCTTGGAGGATTCACCTCTCCAGAAAGGTGTTACAGGTAGACACAGAGTCAGGCCAGGTGTAGCTTCTAGGAAGAGAAAAGAGAGAGAACAAAGTTAAGAGCTGAGATAACAGCAAATAATACAAAATTGAAGAGTAGCGTGAGAAAGTAGCGAAGAGGGTGAAAGTGGTCATTATGTCCTCCAGCAGCCTAAGCCTATAGCAGCATAACTACAGAGATAGCTCAGGATAACCTAAGCCACTCTAACTATAAGCTTTATCAAAAAGGAAGTTTTAACCTAGCCTTAAAAGTAGACAGTTTGTCCATCTAAAGCCCACTGATGGCCATTGTTATACTCAAACCACAACGATTGGGATACGTCTCTCTGTCAGATTGACCATAACCATTGGAAAAGAGAGGGGGTCATACAGGTAGCAGAAATGGAGGGTGTGTTTGCACCTCAACCGTAACTGAGCCGGTTTAGGCTAAACCTGACTCCCCCTTACTCCATCCAACAAGGGGAGAAGAAGACGGAGCTAAAATAAGGAAGATAGCTCAGGATAACCTAAGCCACTCTAACTATAAGCTTTATCAAAAAGGAAAGTTTTAAGCCTAGCCTTAAAAGTAGACAGGGTGTCCGCCTCACGGAGTAAAACTGGGAGCTGGCTCCACAGGAGAGGAGCCTGATAACTAAAGGATCTGCCTCCCATTCTACTTCTAGAGACTCTAGGAACCACCAGTAAACCTGCAGTCTGAGAACGAAGTGCTCTGTTAGGAACGTATGGAACAATCAGATCTCTGATGTATGATGGAGCTAAATCATTAACGGCTTTATATGTGAGGAGGAGAATTTTAAATTCTATTCTGGATTTAACAGGGAGCCAATGAAGGGAAGCTAAAGTAGGGGAAATATGATCTCTCTTTTTAATTTTCATCAGAACTCTTGCTGCAGCATTTTGAATCAGCTGAAGGCTTTTAACTGCATTTTGTGGACATCCTGATAGTAAAGAATTACAATAGTCCAACCTTGAAGAAACAAATGCATGGACTAGTTTTTCAGCGTCACTCCTGGACAGGATATTTCTAATTTTGGCAATGTTCCGGAGATGAAAAAAGGAAATCCTAGAAACCTGTTTAATATGGGATTTAAATGACATGTCCTGGTCAAAAATAACACCAAGGTTTTTTACTTTATTATCGGAGGTCAATTTAATGCCATCCAGGTTAAGTGATTGACTAAGCAGTTTCTTTTTTAAAGACTCCGGTCCAAAGACGACAACATCTGTCTTGTCTGAATTTAGAAGCAGAAAATTTAAAGTCATCCAAGTTTTTATGTCTTCAAGACATGCTTGTAGTCTATCTAACTGGTTGGGCTCATCAGGATTTATGGATAAGTAAAGCTGAGTATCATCAGCGTAACAGTGAAAATTTATTCTATGCTGCCTGATAATTTTACCTATTGGAAGCATATATATAGTAAAGAGAATTGGCCCAAGTACTGAACCCTGTAGTACTCCACAATTAACCCTGGAGTTTAAAGATGATTTATCATTTAGATGAACAAACTGGAATCTGTCAGACAAATAAGATTTAAACCAGCCTAGCGCTGTTCCCCTGATCCCTACAGCATATTCCAGCCTTTCTAAGAGAATATTATGATCGACTGTATCAAATGCAGCACTGAGATCTAACAGAACCAGTACAGACACAAGTCCATTATCTAAGGCAATAAGAATATCATTAGTGACTTTCAGCAGAGCTGTTTCAGTGCTATGATGAGCTCTGAAACCTGACTGAAACTCTTCAAACAGGTCATTGCTGTGTAAATGCTCACACATTTGATTAGCAACTATTTTCTCAAGAATTTTAGATAAGAATGGAAGATTGGATATCGGTCTGTAATTTATTAAGTCATCTCGATCAAGCGAAGGTTTCTTAAGCAAAGGTTTAATTACAGCTACCTTAAAAGCTTGTGGTACATACCCATTTACTAAAGATAAATTAATCATATCTAAAATGGGGCTGATAATCAGAGGGAACACTTCCTTAAATAATTTGGTTGGGATTGGGTCTAACATACAAGTTGAAGGTTTAGATGAAGCTAATATTTCTGATAACTCTGGAAGCTCCACAGGATCAAAACAGTCCAAACACAGAGCAGCTTCTACAGTTACTTCCAATGTTGTCTCACTTGTTGAGGATGAAGTAATCATCTTCGGGAGTATGTCAAAGATTTTCTTCTTAATAGAATCAATTTTATTTGGAAGAATCCCATAAAGTCATGACTGCTGAGAGCTAAGGGAATGGATGGCTCAACAGAGCTATGACTCTGTGTAAGTTTAGCAACTGTATTAAAGAGAAACCTAGGATTATTCTTGTTCTCTTCTATTAAGGATGAGAAATAAGCTGTTCTAGCTTGGTGAAGTGTCTTTTTATACAACAGTAGGCTATTTTTCCAGATTAAGTAGGAATCCTCTAGGTGTGTAGAGCGCCATTGTCGCTCCAATTTTCTAACATTGTGCTTTAAAGTACGCAGCTCTGAATTAAACCAAGGAGCCTGCCTCCTATGAATAATTTCCTTCTTTTTCAAGGGGGCTGCATTGTCTAATGCACCACGCAATAATGAAGTAACACTCTGAACAAGAGAATCAATTTGTGAAGGCGAAGAAACAAAATTATTGCCCTCCACTCTGTTTTTCTGTGATTATGAGGAAATTAAAAGTGGAACAGATTCTTTAAAGGTTGTTACAGCATTGTCTGATAATGATCTACTATAATGAAATTTTCTTTCAGGTGTGGAGTACTCGGTTAAATTAAACTCAAAGGTTATTAAAAAATGGTCAGACAGCACAGGGTTGTGAGAAAATATTGTTATGTCTTTACACTCAATGCCATATGTCAGCACAAGGTCCAGAGAATGAAGACAAACGTGGGTAGGTTTTTGTTAATGTTTTGAGTAAAGCCAATTGAGTCTAAGATACCATTAAAGGCTATATTTAAGCTATCACTTTCAGTGTCAACATGAATGTTAAAATCCCCCACTATAATAACTTTATCTGTATTTAAAACACTAAATCAGATAAAAGGTCTGAAAACTGATCTAAAATTGAGCGTAAGGACCTGGTGGACGGTAAAAAACAACAAACAAAATTGGTTTTTTAGTGCTTTGCAATTTGGATGAGGAAAACTAAGGATTAAATATTCAAAAGAGTTGTAGCAATTGATTGGTCTCGGACTAATCAATAAATCGGACTGAAAGATGTTTGCTACTCCTCCTCCTCGCCCAGTATTTCGGGAATGTGAAAATTTAAATATTAGTAGGAGTTGACTCATTTATAGTAACATAATCCTCTTTGCTGCAGCCAGGTTTCTGTGAGGCAAAATAAATCAATCTGATTGTCACAAATCAGGTCACTAACTAGCAAAGTCTTTGAAGAGAGAGATCTTATGTTTATTAAGCCACATTTAATTGTTTTATTTTTATTTTTGTCTGAGTTGTGTTTATTTTTATTAGATTTTCCTGATTTCCTCTTTTTACATAATTTTTTAATCTATTCAATTTTGGCCGTGGGCAAGACACTGTCTTAATAGGGTAATGGGTGGGTAGCGGTACAGAAGCTGCAGAGAGGAGTGTTAATCTACGACCCTGCTTCCTGGTCTGAACAGAAATTTAATTACATCCCTCAGAAGCTAGAGAATATTTGTTTTTCCTGCAACAATCTGCAACAAGGGAAGGCGTAACTTAGGTACACGTGATTGGATGAGCACGCACCATTGGCATTTTTTGCGCTCCTGCGTGTGTCTTTTGTTCAAAACCTGTTTCGATGAAGGACCCTATATTTATTATGTGAAACTGTTCATCGCAGTGCTAGCAATTCTCCATTTACAAATTTGGTTTTGAAAAAAATAAAAATCTAGTAGTTAAATTATTTCTTATTTTAAGGAATTGGTAAGTAGGTGTGTGGAGTGGTAGCCTAGTGGATTTTCTAGCGGAAATGGAAAGTTTCCACTTAATGCGAGTGGTGTCTTTCCAGGGACATCTTTCGCTGACGGACATTTCAACCACATGTTGTTCCGGGGTACATTGGGAGTGGTGCACACCGCCCCGTCTCTAAGTAAAACATTGATAAATATGACTAATTAACTATTAAAGCAGATCCTCATAATGAAGTTTTATGGAAAAAAAAACTGTTTAAATGCAACTGCCCGAAAGTTGGGAAAAAGAGGGAAAGTGAAAAAACGGAAGGAAAACAGGGCCAATTGAATGAACCAATCATTGTTATCCAGAAGAAATGCCTAAACTTTTGTACCTCCCTCTTTCAGTCTGCAGATGTACCCCTTGGTAACAAGCGGATATGTTTGCCATCAAGGCAAATAACCCAGCTAATTAATCTGCTAACATCAGATTTTCGTATACCGATTACTGAAAGCTCTTGAAAACTGCCATCCATTCGCCCATCCGTCCGCCGTCTGCCAGTCTATCCATCTGTCCCTCCGTCCATCCATCCGTCCACCGTCTGGCCGTCCATCCATCCGTCTGTCCGTACGTCCATCTATCTGTCCTTCCGTCCGTCCGTCCATCCATCTGTCCATCTGTCCACCGTCTGCCCGTCCATCCATTCGTCCGTCCGCCGTCTGCCCGTCCATCCATTCGTTCGTCCGCCGTCTGCCCGTTCATCCATCCATCCATTCATCCATTCGTCCGTCTGCCCGTCCATCCATCCATTCGTCCGTCCGCTGTCTGCCCATCCATCCGTCCATCCATCCATTCGTCCGTCCGCCGTCTGCCCGTCCATCCGTCCATCCATCCATTCATCCGTCCGCCGTCTGCCTGTTCATCCATCCATCCATTCGTCTAACTGTCCGTCCGTTGTCGGCCCGTTCATTAATCCATCATAAGCATCAGTGAATGTTGTCGACAGCCGGATCATTGGCTGGACACAGTATAAATTTAATTCAAATCTGTAAATAATTAGTTTTTTTTGTCATTTCCTGGCAACAACATACATTGCAACTGAACAATAAAATGTTACAGACCACTCTGACAAGCTTATATTTACCTAACATTAATAATTCTCTGTTTCAGTTCCATCTCTTATTAAAAACTCTACATTCTTTAGTCTCTGGTCCTGAAAAGCCACTGCTCTGCAACTTTTAGATGGATCGCTTTTCCAACACACCTGAGTCAAATGAATGGCTCTGAATGACCTGCTGATGTGGAAATTCAGCCATTTGATCCAGGTGTGTTGGAGCAGGGATGCATCCCAAAGTTACAGGATAGTAGTTCTCAAGGACTGGAGTGAAATAAAAGGAGCATTTTCAGGTTTGCTCATGGAAAAAACACTTTATGCATGTTTGATGTACAGTTTTCCTGTGAGCTGGTTGAGAACACCTAAATATCGCTATTATTATAAAAATCATATTATGTGACATTATATTTACAGTAAGAATACAAGTAGCATCGTTTTGGTTTTTCTAAAAGATTATGCAATATATTATGGGATTTTTTGTTGTTAATACCACAATAGCGTAATGTGGTATGTTATTACGTTGCAACACGGCTGTTAAATTAATGATAAAAGTAGTTCTCCTTCCTGTAAAACATTAAATTATATGACATTTCAGTATGATATCACAGATGTTGCAGCCCAAATGTTTTGTATACGTCCTGTTTCATAAGTCATGTGCAAGGTGTTGTAAATAATAGCATTTTGATCATCAAGCATATTTTCTGAGTTGCAAATCTTCAGTGTGCAGTATAGATCATCATGCACATTTAAACTATATATCCAGTCAGTATGGGACAAAATGCAGAGCATGCATTCCAACATTTATCATACTCAGTCTTGGAGCTTTTTCAAGGAACACTTTGGCTGATTGGTCATTTAGTAATTAGAAATATTACTAATAGTTTAGTCTTTTTATCCACTTTGAGCAATTATTAAATTGGACCAAGAATAATAAATGCTTGCAGCCCATTTATTATACACGAGCAGTAGTTACTTAACGCAGGATTATTAATCATTGAGTTAAAATGGAAATCCTGATTTTCCGTCCTCCAGTTTTTGGAGGGCCACTAATGCTCACACGTATTGATTAAACTGTCAAATGTCGACAGACTAATGTATTAATTTTTTTGCCCACTGTATATTTAATAAATCTTTGTTATTTAGTATGATTTTATTTTGCTTTCTGAAACTATTTGGTATTTTAATAATTATTTTCTATACGTTTTCTCCCAAGTGGTGAATTTTGACATAAATTGCAATTAATAAAAACCATGATTTACTCTGATGCTCATTCTTGTCACAGTTATCAGGAAGAAGAAAGGTTCCATGTCTGTCAATACTTTCAAGGTACTTTCTATGATAAAATAACTTATATAACCACCCTTAACAGCAAAACTTGAATTAGTAGTTTTTTTGTATGACGTTGTCTCTTACATTGTGGGGGTCTCTTTTACAACATTGCTTCAGTTCATTTACAGTTCTGTGAAAAAGAGTAGTTTAAAGAAACTAAGATAACCTGAGTACATTCAAAAATGGCCTTCAATTCATGGCCTGTTTAGGGTCATGCCACTGCATCTCCATTAGATTTATGTTTGGAAGTGTAGATTCTCAGCCATCCAGGACATGATAATCCTAATTGCTTAAGTAGAGGGCCACTGAACCTCTTCTCTTGTTTCTTGAACATGTTTCGCCTTTCATCCATGGCCCTGTCTACGTGGAGCCGAAGATGGTATCTGTGCAGAATAGTTTGACCGTAAAGATGAAATCACCTAAACCCTGGAGGAGCAGCAATAGGTGTTGTAATACATATGCCAGGCCTGTGAGTGGCACTCTAACACTGCCACAGAGGTAGGGTGTTGTAAGGAGAAGAGCAGTCAATGTACCTTCTCCCGGTGGCCCTTCTGGTTGTTCTGCAACAAGGAAATAAACACCTGTAGCAGACATAGTTTTCAATCTGCAGATTGTGCTCACGGTCCCTGTACAGGAGCACCAGATGTTGGTGTAAAATAAACAATTAATGCAACCAGAACTCTGCCATTGTTGTTGTTGCCTGGCTAGCACATGCATGTCAAGGGAGAGGTGAGGCAAACCAGCCAGCTTGTTGCCAGTTAAGTGATTAGGGCTCTCCACACGTAGCCACCATGGGCGGTGACTTCAAACTTTCCCACTCTGGGACCAGGTTTCAAATGTAGTTGGTTTCACAGCCGCTTTATGTGGACGGGATCCCCTATCCAACCAAGAAATACTGTGTATTCTCTCTAACCCAGCTCTGTGCGGATCGGATCCAAATGGCTTCCGCAGTTCTGATCATGGTTAAAAGTAACAGGCTTAGTAGTAGTTGTAGTTAGAACAGTCACTCTAATGGGGCCATTTAAGTCACTAATGTGGCAACAAGGACATGTGACTCACTGGCCCTACCCTCTATTCAGCTAAATGTTTGGGTCGTTGTTTCTTGATGATGCCATGTCAGTTGTTTTGATAAGCCTGATACCTCCAACCATGTTGATACCAGAACAGAAGAAGCCTTGTGAATGAGAGGCGGGACGTCTTCAAGAAACGAACAGAAGTTCAATTGCTTTCTACTAAGGATTTAGTAGAACTGGACTTTTACCGGGATGCTCTAAAACCTTGATTTTTTCAGGCGGACTTCAGATCATTTACCTGCTACATTACCTAAGTGTGCTTGGGTTTAAAGTCACAAATTGATTCCCAGACAATTTCCTTCAGGATTTTCTGCTACAAAGCAGAATTTATTTTACACGCATTATAGAAAGTGGTTCAGGTCCTGAAAGAGGAAAGTAGCCCACCACGCACACCTTCCAAAGAGTTCCACTTTTCTCTTATCAGTCCGCAACATATTTCCACAGACATCTGAGGAATCATCAAGATGCTTTTTGGCAAATACGAGATGGTTTTTGCCTTTGAGCGTTCCAATAGAAGCCATTCTTGCTCAGCCTAGTTTTTAATGTTAGATGATGGACACTGACCACATTTTAGGTAAATTAGGCCTACGGAGCATTAGACATCCTTTTGTTGGCTTTTTGAGATCTTTTGAACTACTTTGTGTTGTCAGACAGGTACTATTTAATTAAGTTCTTGAATCTATTGGTTTGTAGAAGTAATCAGGGCTGAGTGTGTGAAATTTAACTCAGCCTTTCCAAAAATGTGCTTAATCACAGTTAAGTCATTATTTAACACAGGGGTAATTACTTTTTTCACATCAGGCAAGGTTGTTCCCTTTCAGTCGATTCAGTTAGTACAACACATGAGTATGGGATATCACACCCTCCGTGTCCTGGCTGAAGCCATCTCTAATCACGCCTCATAGGCAAATTATGTGATGACGACAGGTGATTACTCAGTTCTTATGCTCTTCACCTCGCTAAGAACACTTCTTTGAGTCAGGCTAGCTAGCTGCTGCTGGTTAGCTCTGTTTCTCTTTCGAAAGGCTCCTTGGAATTAGTTCAACTGCTTTTGTCGGAGTTGGTCACTGCTGCCTGCTGGTAAGTGAGTGTCTGCCCGCGAAGCGCTAATTTCAAGCAGTTCGGTCTGGCTTTCGTGGTTCGGGATGAGCACAAAGCTAATGCAAGCGAAGCAGAAGTCTTCTATTCGTCCCTGTCCTCAGGGGTGCGGCTTCTCGCTTCATGAGAAGGACCAGCATGACGCTTGTCCTGTCTGTCTCGGGATTGTTCAAGCTCGCAGAGTGTTGGCGGAGCCCGAAGCATGTGCGTTCTGTCGCCAGCTTCATCGCTCGACCCTGGAGAGGCGGGTTAAATACCTCGAGAAGGTGCTGGGAGAGGCTGCTGTCTCACGGCGAGACCCACTGCTCTCCGAGGCGGGAAACCCAGTTTAGTCCGATTCTGACGAGGATGGCTTTTCGGTCGAAGTCCCCGCTTCCAGCTGGGCGGACCATATGGAGTATGTTGATGGGTTAGCCGATAATGGAGGTGCTCGGCCTCAGCTTCAACTAGAACCCCTTCAGGGAGAGGAGGACGTACTGGATTGGATGTTCACGGTCTGTCCGATGATGAGGATGAGTATCTGCCGAGTCAGGCTGCCGCTGCTGCGCCAGCAGACCCGGGCGACACGTCTTTTTTCTCTCTTTGCCGCCGTGCAGCTGATCCCCTGGACGTGGAATGGCCCTCCCCACCTCCTGCGGAGAAGCCATTGCGATTCGCCGGGTTTTATCTCCCCTTGGAGCCGGCCGCAGTCAAGCACCATCTACCCATGTTCCCAGACAAACCACTGTTCACCCGCGTCACGGTGCCGGGTTATGGACAGTATCTGGACCTGGAAAGCGCCGAAAAAGCCGGACTGGTGAATATTCCGCGTATGGAACCGTCTTTGGCTGCATATCTGGCCCGTCCCAAAATCATGGTGTGGGTTGTCCAACATCGCTTCCGTCTAAGCACTGTAGGTTCTCCGCTGCTCAATTGGAGAAAATCTACAGGGCTCAAGTGACCACTGCTCATGCCCTGAGCTCCATTACCATGCTGCAAACATACCAAGCTATGCGCTTGGCAGAGCTTGGAGCCGCAACACTGCCGGAGAGCCCTTTGATGCTGCTGACTACATCCTCCGTGCATCCCGCTGTGCAGCTCTGTCACTGGGCAGAGGGATGGCATCAACGGTGGTTGCGCAAAGGCACCTGTGGCTGACACTCTCTGACATCCCGGATAGAGATACAGCTGTCTACCTGGATGAACCGGTGGTTGCCGACAGGCTGTTTGGGCGATCTCTCGACGCAATACAGGCGAAATTTGAGCTGAGGAAAAAGCAGACTGAAGCACTGCACAGTATCATCCCCAGGCGAGATGTGAGACCCAAATCCAGCTCGGGCACTCGAAAACCAGCTGTACCGCCGCCCCCACCGAAGAGGATGACGCGGCCCATGAGCTTGAGCCCTCAGACGGCACAGCCACAGAACCACGGCCAAGCTCCCTGAAGGACGGCCTGGAGCAGGGGTCCTCCGCCGGGGCTCCAGAGGGACTCGACGTCCCGTAAGAAGACACAGTCCTCCTAGCTGTGGGACTCGAGATTCAGGAGTTTCAGGAGCAGGGAGACATGTTTGCTAGTTTTCGGCGGGTGCCATCCAAAAGATGTTTTGCTGGTGTTGTTCGGGATCCCAGTCCCAAGAGGCACTGCGTTTCCCCCACACAGTCGCCCAAGCACAATTTCCCCACAAATGTATTTCCACTAAAAGCCCCCAGTTTGGGTGCGTTGAATGTGTTTCTGAGCACTACAGTTGTTCCAAATGTTTGTATGTATGCTCCAAACGTCCAAGGTCACCTTGCGACCTAATGCAGCTTATCTTCCTAATGTTATACTTTCGGACTACAGCTCCATGACTATGGCGCTTTCTAGTTTTTGTCCACCTCCTTTTGCATCTGAGGAACAAAGGAGGTTACACTTCCTGTGCCCTTAAGTGCACTGCGCAGTTACATTGACTGTACTCAGACTGTGAGGTTGTCTGATCAACTGTTTGTGTGTATTGCCAACCCAGAAAGGGGGAAAGCTCTGTCCAGACAAAGACTCTCCCACTGGATTGTGGAGGCCATTTCTCTAGCTTACAGCAACAGGGGTCTCCCAATGCCACGTGGTGTGAGGGCTCACTCCACCAGGGGCATGGCGACCTCCTGGGCCCTATTTAGAGGGGTGCCCATGAGTGACACTTGTGCTGCAGCCAGCTGGTCTTCACTGCACACATCTGTAAAGTTTTATCGTTTGGATGTGACAACCCCTTCTGTGGCTCACTCTGTTCTTCCTGCTGGGTCTGAAGTGCTGCACTAGTATGCAGTGCATGATCCAGGTGTGATGGCTGTTCTGCGGGGCGTTTATATATGTCCCATACTCATGTGTTGTACTGAGTGAATCGACTGAAAGGCAACGTAAAGTTATGCATATAACTACTGTTCCCTGAAGGAGAGTAACGAAGTACAACACATGGCCGCCCCGCTGCTCAGCTGGGCTCGGTGAATAGCGGCTATCGAACTGAGTAATGATGACGATGACGGACAGGTATATAGTGCAGGCGGGGCCTGTCACCTGTCGTCATCACATCATTTGCCTAGGAGGCGTGATTAGAGGTGGCTTCAGCCAGGACACGCCGGGGTGTGATTTCCCATACTCGTGTTGTACTTTGTTACTCTCCTTCAGGGAACAGTAGTTATATGCATAACTTTACGGTTTGGATATCTTCTTTAACTTAATAAAAAAAATAATGAGCTCAGAGCTGCCTTTTGTATCAGTCGGAAAAAGCAAAAACATAAAAAATCTATAAGGGAGAAAATAATTTCTCAATATCGTACTGATATATCTTATAGTATCATATTTTCAACATTAATGTAGTCAGAACATATTTTAAATGTCACAGTATTTATGACATGGTCTCTGAAGTCTTGCAACTTTCTAAACCTTTACAGACCTGCTGCCATATTCCTTTTCACTGAGCAAAAACTTCACTTTAGCCTCTGAACAAGCCAAGCTCATGTTTTTCTAATTTTAATTACATGAGATTTCCAATTTTACCTTGCTAGCCGAGACATGCAGGGCCTGAGCTATTGGGTGTTTTACAACATCCTTGAACATTGCACTCTTTGGCCTTGGAGTGCAATTTGCTTGAACATGTAATCATATTGGTATTGTACATGTCTTCTATTAAAAAAAAAAAAAATCATATGTATCATCTCTAAATTAATAATTTGTACAGGGTGCAACATTTGTTGCTGCTTTTTCTACAATCAGTTCAATAACTGTAATTGGTCAAAGGGTTTTATGAAACCACTCAAATGTTTACAGGAATAATGAGACACATTTGTTCGTTCAGATTCATTTACTCGCTTTAAATTGCCCTTTGATAAGTTACAGACATTGCTGGCCTTTGTAATTAATATGTTGTTCTTTCATAGAGAGAATGATGCGGAGAAACTATTTCTGCATTCATTCATTAAATGAGACATACAATTAAGCACCAGTAGCTTTGCAATTAATGTTTGAGCGACTGTCATGACAGTGAGGTTAGGATAATTAATGTCACTTGTCATCTTCTTACTAAATAAGCTCAAATGAGCATTAACAGCCAGACCATACCAATTAATTTCCAAAGCTTTAACATATGTATCGGCAGTTGGTGTTTCTCTGTTAGGCTTCATCCTGCCCTCCTTCTTCTCTTTACACCATCCGCTGTGTATTTGATTCTCCACTCGGTCTGTCTTGCTGTTTCATTCTTTAGCTTTAAGTTTCTCTTTTCTCTGCCCCTCTCCTTCGGAAGCAGTTAGAGTTGGTCATATGGGTGGATAGGATGGTGGGGGTAAAAGGTTGAAGGTCATGTTTTGAATCCATTAGAGCTGTCTACTAACACAGAACCTTATTGACCTGTGTGTTCGCCTCCATATGTTTACACAAATGTGTGGACTGGGTGTACGCCTACTCCAAGATGGCCCTCATAGTTTTATATTTCCTTATATGTAAATCTGCAACTCATAATATAAAAATAAACAAAAAATACAATTTTCTTTTAAGTACTGCTCAGTAATATTCACATCAATGTACAGTAATTCAGTAAATTAGAATATGGGTTATGATGAGGCTTGTTTGTCAGATTAAAAATACCTTTTGAAAAATAACCTTTAAGCAGATATGAAGCATACTTTTCATTTTGCCCACGTTTTGTATTGAAAATGTTTTTTTTATTGGTCTGATGTAAAATTTTATCTTATATGCCTTGTTTCATCAGTTCATTGTAAGCAGAAAATCATCATAATTAACAGAAACAAAGGCTTTAAAAACTGCGTCTAGTTCATCTGTATAATGTGTTTCATCTAAGGAATTGAGTTACTGAAATAAATTAACTTTTCAATAATGTTAAAATTTAATACTGTATATTTCATATTGTTTAACACCAATATATAATCATAATTTTGCATTACTGAAGAGAATTTGGAGTTTATTCCATCTGTTTATTTTATTTTTTTAAATTGAACAATAGATAATACAAATGCATTTTAATACATTAGGATTTCACAGAATTTTTTATTTATTTTAGTAATTAGATTTAAAAAGTGAAACTCATACATAGATTCAGTACGTAGTGTGATATATGTATTTCTGATCATTTTGATGTTTCTTGCTTAGAGCTAATGAAAACAGAACGTTTTTCTGAAAATTAGAACGTTACATAACCTATAAGCATATCCATGCACTGTATAGTATATACACTCAATACTTGGTTGGGACTCCGTGCACTTGGATTACTGCATAAATGCAGCATGGCATTATTTGTTCATGCTTAGTTATAAATCAAACATGCAACATTTTAAAATGGCTTTGTTTAGTAAATCATACTATTTCGAAGAAAAATAATACCTTTCTTCCTTTTTCATTTGGTTGCCATGCCCACTAATACTCTTATTTATTACTGCTTATCAAAACCGTCTGTTTGCCTTCAAAAATTAAATGGTGCTTCATCTGTTGATCAAATTAGCATTTTCTTCTCTCCTCACTTCAAGTATTTATTCTTCCTTCCCCCTTTTGCGTTCCAGTCATTTTGTAATTGTAAAAATTTAATTGTTGAGTTCAGAATTTTTAAATTAAGTTCATTAAGGTTAAAATCAAAACATTGGACCTTCTTTGATTTTTAAGTTGCTTTTGTTAATTCTTAATATTAGCATTATCTCTCCTTTTGATTCCCTCCTATTGGTAAGTGTTAAAAATTCCCCATCACTGCCTGACTGATAAGACAGATGTTCTCTGTGTGTGTGTGTGTGTGTGCTCTGCAGGTAACCAGTCCTGATGTGGAGGGGCCTACAGGGATGGAACGAGCTCAAGGCAAACACACCTTTTGTGGCAGGTCAGTGCCTTTCTTTTTGTTGCATCACTGATCAATAGAATTCAAACATTTCAACTTTCATCTGGGGAAAAAAAAGGAAAGCATTCTGATTAAAAGCCTAGAAAACAAAAGATCTAACTGATTACTATCATAGGAGTTTTAGCTGATTTCTTTCTCTTTCCTCTTCTGGTCCTCATCTGTTCCATTACTTTTTATTTTTCATTTGTTTTGCGGGTAATTCATCCAGAGAAACTGCCAAAGCATTACATTTGTTTGTCTGAAATGAGTGTTTCTGCCCAGTGAGAAGGTTGTGTTTGTGCATATTTGTCTGCATCCATGTTCATTGGTTTTTTTGAGTTTGTCTCTGTCCCACTTTCTCTTCATTAAAGCTGTTTTCTAATCCAGATCAAGGCCCTCGCAGATATATTTACTGTTAAAAAGCTCCATCATTAGCTAACTACAAAAGACTGCCAAAACAGGGTCAGGGTCTCACACACACACATGAAAGGCACACAAATATGCTTAGACTGCCATAAACACATGGTCTGAAAGATAAACAGCTACAAACACATTTGCATCTGGTATTTTTAAACGCACACACTAATGAATTTGGCTTAATTAAGTTCTGGGTTGCAGGATGCCCCATGTCTCTGATGGACATTTTTTGTCCATATTCATGTGGGGCACAAGGCTCTTTGGGGCAGGATCCTACATGGGGGGGAAGTCATGCAGTTACTATACGCTACAAAACAGAAGCTTACTATAGAAAATCCATTTAACAATAACCAGAGAGAAGCTGTGATGTTTGCATGGGCCTTGTGTTGGATCAAGTCTCAGATACTCCCATGTTAGCTTCGAGCACAGATTTAAGTGGTCCTTCTACCACTCAGCAAGCATTTACCTGCAGAACTTTGATTTTGCATGGTAACGTGGCCTTTGTGGAGTAAGTGATTTCCGTACTTAATTGGCCTACTGCTATTCTCAAAAACACTGCCGCCAATACAAGAACCCGTTCCATTACAGCAAACTTTTAAAGCTTTACATATCTTCTTTTCAAAACACTCAGCTTAAATATAGAAACTAAACTTAACAATTCTTTATGCTATGTATTTTATTTAGTATTCTTGACGTGTTTTTAGATTAAATGTTTTGGTCAGAGGTTTATGTTCACTTCTCATGGTCACGAAGCATTTTAATTTCGGGTTTTTATTTGAACCATACTTTTTCAGGGTTGAATTAAGAAAACAAGAATTTGGCGAAAAAGTCAGTATGTATTGTGGGTTTTTTCTTAAAAAGGAACAAAATGAAACATAAATTCTTATAAATAACCCTACAAATACTTAGTTGAATGTTCCTTAGCAAGTCACAGCTTGACTAAGCAATTTTGTAGCCATCAAAAAGCTTCTGGCATGTTGTGATTATGAATATGGATATATTATTTAGTATTTAAAATTAATGCTTTAATATTTTATTAAATAATATTTCGGTCTGTTAAGGGTTGTCCTGTGAATACCAGCCCAATAAGGCGGTGGTATTAGGACAAAATTTAAAAAGGATGAGCCAAGCTCTGGCATTATTGAACAGCAAAACTCTGTGCACACACAGAATTAATTCATACAATTTCTTAAAATACAAGAATTTATTAACAAAAATAAGTCAACTAAAACTCAAACATATTTCAATCAGAAACCTTTTCTACCTAAAACCCAATCCACTAAAATACCAAGCAAATTAAAGAATAAGGAAGACCAAAGGGATATGTACAATGTAAACAAGTTGATCAAAGATGGTTGGAAACCATGACCAAAGAGTGATGCAACATTACCATGCAATGTTTATGTTTGAGAACCAAGGATTATCTTGAAGAATCTGGAAATGAAGTTACGTTAGTCTTGGAACTAACTTAGGCAATAATTGGTATACCTTTAAACAACCATTCACAATGCAAGATCCGTGATGATGCTCCCACCTCCATGCTTGGCAGTTAGCAGATTGTTCTTTGAAAGCTTTGACTAGATTCCTTTAAACATTTATTGCTATTTTGGCCAAAAACCTACATTTCTGTCTTGTCTGTCCATAAAACCTTTCACAGTAGACTTGGGTCTTGATGGTTCCTGGTTTGTTGAGGAACATCATAACCAATTTCCTCTTCTGGTGATGAGATATGTTTGGGATCTTATTCCAGATCTTGGTAGTGGTGATACATTGACATAACTTATTATATGTATAGATGTTTGCGGTAATATAGTTCTATAGAAATAGATCCAAAAGACTTTCCCAAGTGAACAAGACCCCAAGATACTTGAACTCCTCCACTTGATGCAGGGCCTCCTCCCCGACCACTCTACCCTTTTCCGGCTCAAGACCATGGACTCGGACTTGGAGGCCGCTTCACACTCGGTTGCAAACTGCTCCAGTGAGAGCTGTAGATCACGAGCTGATGAAGCCAATAGGACCACATCATCCGCAAAAAGCAGAGACGCAATCCTACGGCCACCAAAACGGATCCCCTCAACATCTTGGGTGCGCCTAGAAATTCTGTCCATAAAAGTTATGAACAGAAACTGTGACAAAGGGCAACCTTTGTGGAGTCCAACCCTCACTGGAAACGAGTCCGACTTATTGCCGCCAATGCGGACCAAGCTCTTACACTGGTCATACAGGGACCTAACAGCCCGTATCAAAGGGCCTGGTACCCCATACTCCTGGAGTACCCCCCACCAGATTTCCCGAGTGACACGGTCAAACGCCTTCTCCAAGTCCACAAAGCACATGTGAATGGTTGGGCGAACCCCATGAACCCCCGGACCCCTGCTGAGTGTGTAGAGCTGGTCCAGTGTTCCACGGCCAGGACGAAAACCACACTGCTCTTCCTGACGGACCTTCCTCTCCAGAACCCCCGATTAGACCTTACCAGGGAGGCTACCAGGGAAAAATGGAGCAGGAGATCGATAGACGGATTGCTGCCGCGTCAGCAGTGATGCGGGCGCTGTACCGGTCTGTCGTGGTGAAGAGAGACCTGAGTCAAAAAGCAAAGCTCTCGAATTACCGGTCGATCTATGTTCCTACCCTCATCTATGGTCATGAGCTTTGAGTCATGACCGAAAGAACGAGATCACGGATACAAGCGGCCAAAATGAGTTTCCTTCTCAGAGTGTCTGGGCTCTCCCTTAGAGATAGGGTGAGAAGCTTGGTCATCCGGGAGGGACTCAGAGTAGAGCCGCTGCTTCTCCACGTCAAGAGGAGCCATTTGAGGTGGCTCGGGCATCTGGTTAGGCTGCCTCCTGGATGCCTCCCTGGTGAGGTGTTCCAGGCACGTCCCACCAGGAGGAGGCCCAGAGGAAGACCCAGGACACGCTGGAGGGACTATGTTTCTCGGCTGGCCTGGGAACGCCTTGGGATTCCCTCGGATGAGCTGGCCCAATTGGCTGGGGAAGGGAAGTCTGGGTCTCTCTGCTTTCCAAGTTGTGTTAATCTACAAGAGTCCTTGGGTCTTCACAGAGGACCTTGAATTTCCCCATAGTTTTGACTATTGTTCAGTCCAATGAGTTCCATCGAACAAACTTTTTTTAAGCATTAAAAGACCAACTACCAGTTTCAATTTTTCTTTTTCGTTAACAAAAAAGTGAATAACCTATGGCCAAGTTAAAAAACAATCTAGAACCTTAATCTCAACCTAGCTCGAGACAAGGTGAATGCTTGTAATATTTAGGGTCATATGTATAATTTCAACATTTGTGGAGGGTTTTGCAGTTTACCGAATAAAATCTTAGCTCTCCTAAAATTGTTAATTAGCTAAGAACCCCTACAGTAAATAGGAAAGTGTGCATTCAGGAAAGTCTCTAGCAGAGGCTGCGCTAGACTTTTTCTTTGTCCGTAATTTTCACTGACAGGATAAAAAAAATCCTGTCATAATCTATTTTTACCCTTTATTTTTTTATATGATAATAATTAAACCTTCAATAACATTTCTTTTTATTCATTTCAATTAATATTCAGTTTGAACAAGCTGAACAGAGAATCCACATCAACCAGATGAATGCACGTAACTTTCTCTGCTGTGACAAAAATCACTGAATGTGGTCCCAGTAACTAAATATAAACAATGAAATTAAACGATTAAACTTAAAATATAAACAGAGCACCTGTGACCATCAACAGTCAAAAACAGAAAATACTTGGTTATTGCGCCCCCTGGTGTTTAGTTACATTACTTGTCACAAGACATGCAGGAAGTCTGCTTATTCAGGGAAAGGATCTCTGATCAAGCTGGTAGTTATTCACTAGAGAGGTGTTGTGCACACAAAAACATATCTATGTGCATCCATAGGTTAGCTATGGATTGTTCTCACAGAGAGAATATGTGTCCTTGTTAAAGGAAATATTGACATGGTAGCAATTAATCTGAAATTATGTGAAATCCTTAATACAACAACAAATAAGACACTATCTATAGCAATACACTGTACTGAAGTACTATCACAACATCTACTGTAAAAAATACAAAACACTAACCTGAAAAAAAAATGTATTTCTCACTTAACAGAACTACTAACAAGATTTTATTAAGATCTTCTACAAAGAATACAGTTTTCTTTGGTCTAATTTCTGTATGATTTAAGCTGCTATATTTATTAGCAGCAGTCCTAGGAAGTGCAAGGCTGCTGTTAATAGATTAGTTCATGCTAATGCTTGCTGTTGCCTTTTCGTCTGACATCACTGAGCTTGAAAGATGAATATTTTATTACTTAGTGTTTTAGAAATTACCAATAATTACAGGCATGCTGTGATAATATACTTATTTAATAAATAGTTGAACAAACATTATAAAAAAGATTTGAATAACATGAGCTTACCTCACACAGAGCTACTTTAGTCTTTCTAAACATCACCTTATGCTCAAAGAAGCAGACATAAACATAAGGGCACTCTTTATGAAAGTTGTTTGCAGCATTCTTTGCCTCAGGTTTCTGCTGTGCCATTATCAACTTACTTGTTACCTCAGTAGACAAATGACAGCCAAATCAATAGCTAAGCTAACTAAATATAAACCTTTTTGTTCCATTACCAGCTCTAGTACTGAACAATGCAGTGCAGCAAGTACAAAGGTTATTACAAAAGTAGTCGCCAACTCCCATTTGTGTCATTTCCACTCTAACTTTTCTTTTTGCACATATCCTTTCACGCACACATAGTCTAATCATATAAGAACTATCCCAGCTGTGAGTAATGTAGAAGCGATGTAATGGTTTTTGTGGTGACCAGGCAAACGATCCTTGAAATTGCAAAAAAGAAAAGTCCAAAATGAAGGAAGAAATACGATCATAAATACTGGAACAGCAAAGCAGGAGTTAAATGAATGTGTGTCTTTTACCATGACTGCATATGAGCTGTGAGCGTTGTGTTTCTGTGCACACCATGGTCTGCTTTGTGTTTGCATGCGAGTATTTCTCCACCTTCGAACGCACAGTAATGGCTCATCATTATTTTAACCACACCACATGCACCGCAAAGAAGTCATTACGCGTAAATCAAAACGTCCTTTTTCATATGGGGAAACAGATTTACTATATAGTGGAGTTTCCATTATATTTCTTTATGAGTAAGGCACTGTGTTGAAGGTGCTTTAGAAACCAGGAGGTGAACAGGTAAATACGTAGGTTCCACTGGTTGCACAAAACAAACTACATTTGAAAAGCTTTTTTGGTTTAAGAGCAGCTATGCATCTTTGATGATTTGTTCTTTAGTGAACTTAGCCAACAGCAAAAAAGGTCTTATTGTACTCGTACTCGTACTCGTCGGCTTCCGCTTATCCGGAACCGGGTCGCGGGGGCAGCAGACTCAGCAGAGACACCCAGACATCCCTCTCCCCAGACACCTCCTCCAGCTCCTCCGGGGGGAGCCCAAGGTGTTCCCAGGCCAGCCGAGAGACATAGTCCCTCCAGCGTGTCCTGGGCCGTCCCCTGGGCGTCCTCCCGGTGGGACGTGCCTGGAACACCTCCCGAGGAAGGCGTCCAGGAGGCATCCGGTATAGATGCCCGAGCCACCTCAACTGGCTCCTCTCGATGTGGAGGAGCAGCGGCTCTACTCCGAGCCTCTCCCGAATGGCCGAGCTCCTCACCCTATCTCTAAGGGAGTGCCCGGCCACCCTACGGAGGAAGCTCATTTCAGCCGCTTGTATCCGGGATCTCGTTCTTTCTTTCATGACCCAAAGTTCATTGGGCCATAGGTGAGGGTAGGAAAGTAGGACCGACCCGGTAAATCGAGAGCTTCGCTTTTTGGGCTCAGCTCTCTCTTCACCACAACGGACCTGCACAGTCCCCCATTACTGCGGCAGCCAAAACCGATCCGTCTGTCGATCTCCCGCTCCATTCTTCCCTCACTCGTGAACAAGACCCCGAGATACTTGAACTCCTCCACTTGAGGCAGGAACTCCCCTCCAACCTGAAGAGGACAAGCCACCCTTTTCCGGTCTTATTGTGGTTCTGCTTATGCCTGGTTAACCTGAGAGACCTCATTCATGGCGAAAGAAAATCATAGATAGAACAGGTTTGGTCCTACAGTGTGTGGTCTACAGCCACACCGCAAGTGCAACACACCAAACATGAACAGAATTCACTCAAGAACATACAGATGTCAGACGGTAGAGTTCAGAGTAAATAAACATGGCCGACAACGAAGAAGCTATGGCGATAGTTTGTGGACTAATTCTAACAGAGAAAAAACGTTACAAAAAGAAAAGGAGTGGAGACAGCGCGCCCAGAGGCTCTGCTTGCTGCACTATGATATGGAGGTGAGTTGTTGGGTTTTTTCCCTCGGGAAACATCGTTACACACTGTGTTTAGATTGTTCTCTCTTCTGATATTTCGTTGACTTTCCTCCATTTTGGATTCCCCTCCATATTTCCATCACCTCGCTTTCTGATTGGCTACACATCCCATTGAACAGGCTGCGTGCTTGTTTGTTGTCGGGGAACACCCTTAATGCTTGCATATCAGGCCATGACAATCCAACATGCTGAATATCCCCGATTTGAGATCGGAGCGATCCTGACGTCCTTCTGAGCAGACTAGATTGCTCTTAACACACCACACGCACCAGGAATATCTCATACGATTATCTAAAGAGCCATCATGAGAATCGGGTCAAAAATCTGCATAATTATCTTGCCGTGGGAACCAGGCATTACACCTGGATCTAGTAATTTCCTTCTCTTTGTTTGTTCTAATTTTTAACTGGATTTCTTACATTTTTGCATGATTTTTTTCAGTTAGGGAAACTTTAATGATTAAATTCTCAAAATAAACCATTTATATTTTAATGTAATGCAACTTTTAATTTATTCACTCATTTATGCAATGAATTCTATTTCTTTTTTTTATTCTTGTATGTTTTCTTTAATTAAAGTTTGGTTCTATGCAAACTTTTATCTTTACATCTGCGAGCTTAGAAGGCCGTAAAAAGGTAAATACATTGATAAGAATAGTAATGAGAGAGTGAAATGCATTGGTGCAAAGAGAGTGGTTTGGTGATGCATATCCTCCTTTTTCATTTCTCCTCATTGTTTGGGTCTTTCATAGAGAGGATCAGTAAAGTGGCAGCTGGATGAAGAGAACACCTGCTCTCTTCATCTCTCTTTGCTGCTCTCTGTCCTGCTCTCTGTGCATACAGCTCCTTTTTCTCTCTCCTATTCATTCATTGCGCTCTTTTCTCAAGTCTCACCCGTTCTGTCACTCCTTCTCTCAACCCCACTTCAGTATTTGCATTGATGCAGCCTGTCAAACATCTTTCACAAAAAAATATAAAGGAAGAAAAAGGAAATGCAGATGGATCTCAATTGCTTTTGTGTGTGTGTGTGTGTGTGTGTTTGTGTGTAGTAGGTGGAGATCAGAGGCACAGCAGCAGGAAGAGATAAAGGGAGGGATGCATGTTATTTTCCTGCTCATAATAATTCTTTTTATTAGCCTTGTCTAATTAATTCAGCGCCTCCTCTCTCCCTCATTTCACTGTTTCATTTCTAAGGCTTCCTTGATTCATACCTCCTTTTTCAGTTATTATTTTAAATTGACACTGTGATTCAGGGATGCATTGCCAGTTTTTAGAGGTGTGCCTAAAACAGGAGCATCTCATGTCACTATAGTCATGAAAACAAAGTACTTCTACAAGGTATCATCAAGTGGAGACCAGTGCTAAATGTATATATACATACACATATACATATATCTATCACACATTAATTGGATCCTAAGTATTCCATTCATCCGTCAGTCTGATGCCCGAACCAGTGGCATCAGACTGACTCTGGGAAGTCCTTCAAGACTGTTGGAAAACCATTTCAGGTGACTACCTCTTGAAGCTCATCAACAGAATGCCAAGAGTGTGCGTAGCAGTAATCAAAGCACAATGTGGCTACTTTGAAGAACCTAGAATATAAGACATATTTTCAGTTGTTTCACACTTTTTGGTTCAGTATATAATTTCACATATGTTAATTCATAGTTTTGATGCCTTCAGTGTGAAGCTACAATATTCATAGTCATGAAAATAAGGACAACTCTTTGAATGAGGTGTGTCCAAACCTTTGGTCTTTACTGTATGTGCACATAATGTTCCTTTATCCTTATTTTATTTCCTCTAAAGTTTACATCTGTAGTCTGTCAACGCTTGAAAACCAAGTAAAGTTCCTAGTTTGTGCACACAATCAGTAAAGCTGATTCTGATTCTGATACCAAACAAGCATGGCAGTTAATTAGCTGTGGATATTAGCATTAGCATTAGCATCTTCGGTTGGCTCAGGCTGCAGTGCATTAGGGTTTTTTAGCCGAAGTAGTGTACAACATCTGCACAGCACCTATGGTATGGCTTGACAAATGTTTTAGTTTACAAAGTGGGTGGTTGACAAATAGCACGATTCTGGCTGTCCTAGTGTCACATATTGATAAAAATTTATATTTTATAAGAAAATATACTTAAATGTTGTTGCCCTGACAACATATAGAACAATAATACCATAGATATTGCCAGTACATTTCAATTCCTACCTAGAATTTTGATCCAGGCATCAAAAATGTCGTATGGAGCAACTGTCTGGCATATGTGTGCACTCACAATGTCTCAAAAAAGATTATTTTCCAAATAATTTATAATATTTATAGTTTTCCAATGCATATAAAATTATTCTGTTATTAATAGCCACATAAAGTGCTGATGTCTACGCATAATGTCTGACAGACAGACAGATAAAGAAAGAAAGAAAGAAAGAAAGAAAGAAAGAAATCTAGAAAACAAAGAAAGAAGAGAAAGAAAGACAAGAAAAGAATGTAGAAAGAACATGCTGTGCCATAGAGATAAGGAAGAAAGGAAGAAAGACAATATATAAAGATTAAATGATGAAAAGAGACAGAAACAGATAAAAATATGTTGGGAACCACTGGTCTAAGGCACAAACAACATCGTAATATTCTGACTGCTATTACTACTACTTACTATGATATTAAATGTTTAAAAGTCTTTGTCAATAAATATTTTCCTTTAACAGATATGAAGACAAGAAACAAAAAAGGAGAATTAAGCCATTCAGTGTCCAATCGCTTCCTCCTTCAAAGCAAAACATATTGAGAGAGAAATGGAGAAATGCACAAAAGAAACACAGAAAAAGAAAAAGGGAGGTTGATGCCATTATGAACTTGACCTCTCCATCTCTTGAGGCTTCTTTAAATCAAGATGACATTTCACCACCAATGAAAAGCTCCACACCTCCAGAGCCTTCTGTCTCTTTACATGCCTCTACCACTCCTCCTGTGAAGCCCCCAAAAATGTACAGCTGTCTATCCTATGCAAGTGGATAGTCAAGAATGAAAATATGAGGAAAGAACTGAGGAAAATCAAAAGGCACAATATGGAGCTTACAAATAAAATAAAGAGGAACAGCTAAAAGCTGAAAAATACAGAAAAAATATAAACGGAAAACACTGCATCCTTTTTGCACTGATAGTGAAGCTTTTCGGCGTAGAGTCCCCAAAAATTGTTTTGTTAAGTATACAATAAATAAAAAAACAGCTTCTTTCCTACATTGTTATATTGTGGTGTGAGTTTATTATATGGCGTGTGGTGTGAGTTTATTATATGGCGTGACACACGTCATTTGGTGCAATTCTGACAAATAAACAGCTTTGTTAGTGGTAAATTAGGTAAATATCAATAGAACACAAGGAAATTACTCTCAGTAAGAGTCTCAAGGAATTTCTTTGAGTTTTAACAAGATTTAACAGAATTAATCTAAAATATGTTGTAAGATGAAGGCGCGATGTTGTGCTTTGTAATGATTTAGAAAAAAATAACCAAATTGTACCACATTTTCACAAAGAAATGTTATGTATTAAAGCAGTTGTGACTAAAATGTTTGTTCAAGTGAGTTAGAAAAAAAAAAGTCCTCCATTTTGATTGAACACAAAATAGCTTTTGCGTCACAACAAGAACAATTTCTGGCACTGTGTGATTCGTGTGGTGCCAGGCTACGGTCGCTTCAGCAAATTGATGAAACAAAAAGATATTTCATTATTAAATTCACTGTGCACTATGCATTGGAAAGTTGACAGTCTTAGCAACTCAAAAAATTATTTTCAAGGACAATATATAAAATAATTATTAGACAATTATTTGTCAACTACTCAAGTATAGAGGAGAAAATTACTTTTGGAATACTCAACACCACTACAAAATGGAGTTTAATTATAATTCAATTCAATTCAATTCAATTCAGTTTATTTATATAGCGCCAATTCACAACACATGTCGTCTCAAGGCACTTCACAAAAGTCAGGTGCATACATTCCAATTAATCTTAATCATTGAACAATGCAAGGCCAGTTCTGTTATTTATTCAAATTTGGAAAAAGTTTCTATCTAAGGGAAAGGAACCCAGCAGATTGCATCCAGTCAGTGACTTGCAGCATTCACTCCCTCCCGGATGAACATGTAGAGACAGTGGACAGTCACTGCTTTGACTTTGCAGCAATCCCTCATACTGAGCATGCATGTAGCAGACAGTGGAGAGGAAAAACTCCCTTTTAACAGCAGAAACCTCCGCTGAGAACCAGGGCTCAGTGTGAGCGGCCCCATCTTATCGTGACGGCGACTGGGGGTTAGAGAGACAGAGCAGAGACACAAAGAGAACCAAAGAAGCACTGATCCAGGAGTACTTTCTATGGGAAGGAAAAGGTAAATGTTAATGGATGTAGCTCCTTCAGTCGATTTCGACACCTAGAAATAGGATGGAACAGTTAAACTCTGAGCCAGTTTTCAAGTTTAGAGTCTGAAGAGAGCACAGAGAGTTAGTCACAGTAGAAGCTCAGTCAGTAGCTATGCCTAGGAGAGAGACAAGGTTTAAACACTGAAAGACAGGGCCATGTGGGATCAATCGGTAGAGGGTGAGCATTAAGTTGTTTGCCAGCAGAAGCTTGGAGGATTCACCTCTCCAGAAATGTTAATTTTTGTGGATCAGGTAGACACAGAGTCAGGCCAGGTGTAGCTTCTAGGAAAGAGAAAAGAGAGAGAACAAAGTTTAAAAGCTGAGATAACAGCAAATAATAAAAATTGAAGAGTAGCGTGAGAAACTTTAGCAAAGAGGGGAGAAGTGGTCATTATGTCCTCCAGCAGCCTAAGCCTATAGCAGCATAACTACAGAGATAGCTCAGGATAACCTAAGCCACTCTACTATAAGCTTTATCAAAAAGGAAATTTTAAACCTAGCCTTAAAGGTAAGACAGTGTTGTCCATCTAGAGGCCCACTGATGGCCATTGTTATACTAAAAACCACAACGATTGGGTACCTCTCTCTGTCAGATTGACCATAACCATTGGAAAAGAGAGGGGGTCATACAGGTAGCAGAAATGGATGTGTTTTGCACCTCAACCGAACAGGAGCAGGTTAGGCTAAACCTGACTCCCCCTTACTCCATCCAACAAGGGGAGAAGAAGGACGGAGGTAAAAAAGGAAGATAGCTCAGGATAACCTAAGCCACTCTACTCTATAACTTTTATCAAAAAGGCAAAGTTTTAAGCCTGCCTTAAAAGTAGACAGGGTGGTCCGCCTCACGGACTAAAAACTGGGAGCTGCATCCAAAGGAGAGGGCCTGATAACTAAAGGATCTGCCTCCCATTCTACTTCTAGAGACTCTAGAACCACCAGTAAACCTCCGTCTGAGAACACGAAGTGCTCTGTTAGGAACGTATGGCAAGTCAGATCTCTGATGTATGATGGAGCTAAATCATTAACGGCTTTATATGTGAGGAGGAGAATTTTTAAATTCTATTCTGGGGGTTTAACAGGGAGCCAATGAAAGGGAGCTAAAGTAGGTGGAAATATGATCTCTCTTTTATTTCATCAGAACTCTTGCTGCAGCATTTGAATCAGCTGAGGAGCTTTTCATTGCATTTTGTGGACATCCTGATAGTAAAGAATACAATAGTCCAGCCTTGAAGAAAAGATGCATGGACTAGTTTTTCGCGTCACTCTGGACAGTGATATTCTAATTTTGGGCAATGTTCCGGAGATGAAAAAGAATCCTAGAAACCTGTTTAAATATGGGATTTAAATGACATGTCCTGGTCAAAAATAACACCAATGTTTTTTACTTTATTATCGTGAGGTCATTAAATGCGCCATCCAGGTTAAGTGATTGACTAAGCAGTTTGTCTTTTGGCACACAAAGACTCCCGTGGTTCAAAGACGACCAACTTCTGTCTTGTCTGAATTTGAGAAGCAGAAAATTTAAAGTCATCCAAGTTTTTATGTCTTCAAGACCTGCTTGTAGTCTATCTAACTGGTTGGGCTCATCAGTGGATTTATGGATAAGTAAAGCTGAGAGTATCATCAGCATAACAGTGAAATATTATATTCTATGCTGCCTGATAATTTTACCTATTGGTACAACACCATATATGATAGAAGCGTGTAAAGAGAATTTGCCCAAGTACTGAACCCTGTGGTACTCCACAATTAACCCTGGAGTTTAAAGATGATTTATCGTTTATATGAACAAACTGGAATCTGTCAGACAAATAAGATTTAAACCAGCCTAGCGCTGTTCCCTGATCCCTACAGCATATTCCAGCTTTCTAAGAGAATATTATGATCGACTGTATCAATGCAGCACTGAGAGCTAACAGAACCAGTACAGACACAAGTCCATTATCTGAGGCAATGAAAATATCATTACGTGACTTTCAGCAGAGCTGTTTCAGTGCTATGATGAGCTCTGAAACCTGACTGAAACTCTTCAAACAGGTCATTGCTGTGTAAATGCTCACACATTGATATTAGCAACATATTTTCTCAAGATTTTAGGATAAGAATGGAAGATTGGATATCGTCTGTATTTATTAATTCATCTCGATCAAGCGCAGGTTTCTTAAGCAAAGGTTTAATTACAGCTACGCTAAAGCTTGTGGTACATACCCATTAACTAAAGATAAGATTAATCATATCTAAAATGGGTGATAATCAGAGGGAACACTTCCTAAATATTTTGGTTGGGATTGGTTCTTCTAACATACAGTGTGAGGTTTAGATGAAGCTAATATTTCTGATAACTCTGGAAGCTCCACAGGTCAAAACGTCCCAAACCAGATCAGCTTATACAGTTAACTTCCAATGTTGTCCTCACTTGTTGAGGATTAAGTAATCATTTCGGGAGTATGTCAAAGATTTTCATTCTTAGATAATCTTTTATTTTTGAAGAATCACCAAAAAGTCAAGACTGCTGAGAGCTAAGGGAATGGATGGCTCACAGAGCTATGACTCTGTGTGTAATTTTAGGCAACTGTATTAAAGGAGAAACCTCAGGATTATTGCTGTGTTCTCTTTCTATTAAGGATGAGAAATAAGCTGTTCTAGTTTGGATGTCTCTTTTATACAACAGTAGAGTAAGCTCTATTTGTTCCAGATTAAGTAGGAATCCCTGCGAGTTGTAGTAACGCGCCATTGGTTTCGCTCCATTTTCTGACATTGTGCTGTTTAAAGGTACGCAGCTCGGATTAAACCAAGGACCTGCCTCCTATGAATATTTTCCTTCTTTTTCAAGGGGGCTGCATTGTCTAATGCACCACGCAATGATGAAGTTAACACTCTGAACAAGAGAATCAATTTGTGAAAAGGGGAAGAAACAAATTATTGCCCTCCACTCTGTTTTTTCTGTGATAATGAGGAAATTAAAAGTGGAACGGAGGTTCTTTAAAGGTTGTTACAGCATTGTCCACTATAATGATCTACTATAATGAAATTTTCTTTCAGGTGTGTAATACTCTGTTAAATTAAACTCAAAGGTTATTAAAAAAATGGTCAGACAGCACAGGGTTGTGAGAAAATTTGTTATGTCTTTACACTCATTGCATATGTCAGCACAAGGTCCAGTGAATGAGACAAATGTGGGGTAGTTTGTGTTAATGTTTTGAGTAAGCCAGCTGAGTCCAAGATACAATTAACTAAATGGCTATACTATTTCAGGCTATCACTTTCATGGTCAACATGAATGTTAAAAATCCCGCACTATAATAACTATTATCTGTATTTAAGCTAGCGTAAATCAGATAAAAGTGTCTGAAAACTGATCTAAAAATTGAGCGTAAGGGCCTGGTGGACGGTACAGAAACACAAACAGAAGTGGTTTTAGTGCTTTGCAATTTGGATGAGTGAGGAAACTAAGGGATTAATATTCAAAAGAGTTATTATCTAATTGCGTTTAGGATTGCTGGACTAATCAATATAATCGGACGCTGAAAGTGGTTTCTACTCCTCCTCCTCGCCCAGTATTTCGAGGAATGTGCAAAAATTTTAATAATTAGTAGGAGTTGACTCATTTATATATAACATAATCCTCTGGCTGCAGCCAGGTTTTTTTTCTCTGTGGGCAAAAATAAATCAATCTGATTGTCACAAATCAGGTCACTAACTAGCAAAGTCTTTGAAGAGAGAGATCTTATGTTCAGTAAGACACATTTAATTGTTTTATTTTTAATTTTTAGTCTGAGTGTGTGTTATTTTTATTAGATTTTCCTGAATTTCCTCTTTTTATCAGATAATTTTTTAATCTAATCAATTTATGTCTTAATAGGTAATATTTGGGTAGCAGTACAGAAGCTGGCAGAGAGGAGGTGTTAAACCTACGACCCCTGCTTCCTGGTCTGAACCGCTGTTGTCAGAGTTTTGGAGAACTAATAAATTCGGCCAGATTCCTAGAAAGAAGGAGCTGCTCCATCCAAAGTGGATGGATGCCGTCTCTCCAGATCCGACCAGGTTTTCCCTCAAATGTTGCCAATTATCAATGTAGCCCATGTTTTCTGGACACCACCTAGACAGCCAGCGGTGAATGACAGCATGCGGCTCAACGAGTCGTCACTGGTCGAGATCGGGGAGGCCCAGAGAAAATTACGGAGTCCGGACATTGTTTTGCAAACTTACACACCGAAGCAACACTAACTTGACCTCCGTTTGACGTAACCGGGTGTCATTACCGCCATCGTGAATAACAATCTTACTGTATTTACGCTTATCTCTTAGCCAGCAGTTTCAGGTAGGATTTGATGTCGCCCGTTCTGGCCCCGGGTAAACATTTGACTATGGTCGCTGGTGTCTCTAGTGCCACGTTTCTGACTATGGAGCTACCAATTACCAGAGTTGGCTTCTCAGCGGGTGTGTTCGCTGAGCTGGGGAAAATCTATTAGAAACGCAGACGGGTTGGTGGTGACCTGTGGGCTGAGATCTAGAACTATGCTTCCTGCGTACTGTCACCCAGCCGGCCTGAGATTCCGGCTGCACGGGGTCTGCGGGAGGACTGCTACGGGGAGCTACCCTCGGTGGCTCCGCGCTAGCTAAGGGGCCTCGGCTATCTGCTGGTTTTTCAACAGCGCGGAGCCGGGCCTCCAAATCCGACACCCTCGCCTCCAAAGCTACAAAAATGCTACATTTATTACACGTACCATTATCACTAAAGGAGGCAGAGGAGTAACTGAACATCTGACACAGAGAGCAGGAGAGAGGAGACTCAGAGAGAGAAACAGCAGAACGGGTAGCCATGGTGGAGCTACTGCTAACGCTAAGCTAGCGACCCCTTACCACTACTAGAAAAAACCGTGTAAAACACGGAGAGTCGCCAAACGTTAAATACAGCAATAGAAAGTATGTGTTTTAACGTGCTTATGTATTATAACAAGTAAGAGATATCACAGTAGAGAGAAATCAGATGAAACGAGAGAGCCTTCACACACCACACAATCCACCAAGTGCAAAACAGGAAGTGACGAATACGCCTTACCACGCCTCTTCAAGTGCGTGAGTATACAAAAAGAAGAGAAATTTGTGTTTGGTTATGTTTTTCTTTGCCGTCTAACGGGATGGAAATCCTGTTTATTTCCTGTTAAATGGGGCACATTTGTAAGGAAAATGCATTTTTGGGTTGAGCATCGGAGTGGAGGATATGAGCTTTTTCCATGAAAAATGGCCAAAACCTCCCTGGTTTTGGTGGAGGCAGTGTGGTTGTGTGGGGATGCATCTTGCTCACTGCAAAAAAATAAACTTGTCATCATTGGAGGCAATCTCAAGCCAAATAGAAGGTTATTCTGCAATATGTGGCAATCCCATAGCTCTACTCTTAGGAACCGAAGTCTATCCTTCAACATGTCAAAGCTTCCCAACAAAGAGTGGGGTTTTTGAGAGACTACCTCCAGAATTTGGTAATACATAGGATGGAACGGCAGGCTGACCTAGGATCAGCTTAGGTCTGTTTTTTTTTTGCCAGAGTGATGAAGACAACCATGTTGACTGACTTAAGACAAATGCTGGTAGAGAAATGTGATGCTATCCCACAGCAGTGTAAGACCAAGCTAGATCGGCATCAGGGGAAGGTCCCAGGCTGCTGTGGTTTTGTAGGGTTGCATTACTGCCATTTTTAAAGCTTTATAGTGTTTACTAGATCAACGTTTGCACTTACACTAACATGCTTCAAAAGCAATGTTAATATTTTATTAGTAATTCATAAAGTAGCTGTATGTTTTAGCTCACTTGCCGATACCACTTCATATCATCTGAGCATCCAGGAGCGAAACGTCTTCAAGTACAAGAACTAAAGTCCAGTTTCCTTGTTGTTTTAACCTTTTTTGGATTGTTTGGAGTTTGAATTAACAATAGTTGCCTGTACTGCTTGCATTTCTGCCACTTTCTACTGGTTTTGTTAAAGATTAAAATAGTCTTACATACAGATTTTGAGTATAAAATAACATCTGCCTGGCTTCACAGTCCCAACTGCTGTTATTTGGATTTATTTAAATTTGCTGAGTTGTTATGAGGCCATTTCAACTCTGTGTGCCTATGTACATGTCTGTGTTAGAAAGAGAGGGAGAACTTGTTTGCATACTTTATATCTCTCCACTGCTGCCACCCACAATGATCAGCAGCCCTCTCTCTGGAGTTTATCAGCATCTGTACTTCTATCAGTTGATGGGGATTTAGGGATAGATAGATGGTCTAGAGAGGGAGAGGCAGACAAAATGAAATTAACTGGTTGCAAAGACAGACAATAAATGAAAGATCGCAAAACAAAGTTTAGACAAACTCGCTAAAAAATGCACGCACAAACCCACGCACACATACAGACACAGGGAGCAGAGAGAAGGTCACGAGAGGATTAATGGCTGTGCTCTGATAGATAAACCAATCAAACAAACAAAGTCTTTAGCATGCACACACATTAAAAGCCAGAATGTTAAGCAGAGACACACTTGAATAATCCAAACTAGACAGAGAGACGTTAAGAGATTCAAAGTAAGGAAGAACCCTCCAGAGAAGAAAGGCACAAAAACGTATTCTTCAAACATATATCCAATGCAGTCTGTGCCTTTATAAGGTTCGAATTGAGTAGAGCGCTCCCTTCTCTGAGGCCTACATCCACAGACACGGATTAAGTACTTCATAAAAGCATATTTTAAGCACAGTATTTGCATTCATTGAAAATCGAGAGTCATTCCAGGGAAACAGTTTGCTAACTTTTCCTCAAAAGACACAAGCTTTCAGAGAAGATCTCACTGTCATGTTTGTGTCTATGAGATGGGGCGCACATTAAACCTTGTCTAGCTTTCATGCCATCCCCTGACCTCTTTTTACTCTCGCTCTTGCTTTTTTATGTTATGGTTTATTATTTTTGCAGAGAGATATGGACTGGCAACTGAAAACTGGTCTCGATTCACTCTTTAAGTTGCACAAGCAACGACGAGAGAACTGGACTCTCCCTCTGACGACTTGGGAATTGACTTCGACTCGGCGTCTCACTCACTGCATTGCACCTCATTCTTTATGTTGTAATTCAAAACATGCTTCGGAACGATTTACTGCTTGGACTTGAAAACATATGTTTTTAAATACAGATTTTTTTCACGGATTCCTAATCTTTCAAATCCGCTGAACTAGAGTGAAGATTAGAAAAGCACGTAAAAAGGCATGGGCTGGAATGTGATTCTCACAGGATAATAACCTTTAACCTGCGACCTTTTAAATGTATTATTTTATTTACACAAATACTAACGGCAAAATTTATCCAAATGCCTCTAACAGCATAGCAACATGAATTTCTGCTGCTTGTAAGGTAAAGTCATACTGCAGTCAAAATGAAGTTTTTTGTATCATAAAATAATTTTACAAATTTTTCTCCTATATGATTCTTTTTCTTTTTATACTTTTACTCTTTGCTACTCTTTGCTCATAGCGTGTTAACTATAGTCCTAAAAAGAATTAGCTAATGACTGAGTCCTTTAACGGTCTGTGTTGTTCCTGAATAGAGCACATAGCAATAACCAATTTCACTAGCAAAAAAGCTGAATTTGTCTTTGTTGTAAGTCTAGTAGCCTTCTTTCCTCCAGCAACAGGTAGTGGAGGGTGAGTGCTACTCTGATGATGATGGAACATTTTACAGGTTTTGAAAGTATAACTTTTTAAAACCTGGGATACCTTGATACCAGTAACTGGTCCTATATAGAGCATTTTGTAGGGAACTAGTGAATAGTTTGGACAGAGATTAACTATGTCATTATGGAGATACTAATGAAGTACTTTATGTTGGAATTACTTCGAAGGTTCGACACGTTTTATACCGTTTTCTGTTTTGTTTTTTTTTAAATCGATGCTTTTCTTAATATTTTGTATCAGGTAAGCATTGTACATTAATCAGTATAAAAGATAATTCACATCATTTTATAACTTTCATGCATTTATAACGCGCATGATCTCCTCACGTCCTGAAATATATGTTCTGAAAAAGATAGCTGTTAAGTGTTTATCTCTTAAAGAAGGCTAAGGACCAACTAAACAGTGTGATTAGAATGAATAAACCACATAAATAGTGTTGTAGAGAGAACCTATCTGTATGTGAATACATTAGTTTAAGGAGACATTAGTCGTATTTTAATATTTGCAATTAGCTTGTTTTATCTGCATTTATCTTCCTATGCCTTTGTTTCTCTTGTGCTTGAAGTCTTAAATATTGAATATTTCTTAAAAAGGTCTTAGAGTATTACCGTAATTTATACTCTTTTATATGCATTTTTTAATTTCAAGCTCATGCGCTGTTCAAAAGGTCAGAAGCGGTTATCCAATAAAATCATTTGTGCTCTTTAACGTTTTCCTGATAATCATTTTTCTGTGTTTTGTCCTTTTATTTATGTTGTCTCTCTGCTTATGTCTCTAGCCTGACCAGGATGGTGGAGATCCAGGGAGAGGACAGTCCTCTGGGGATCCACGTTGTTCCCTACTGCTCTTCGCTCAGTGGACGGTGAGTTGTGCGCACATTTAATCACACGCTTTTATACTGAAATAACACACACCTCTGGAAGACATGATTCTGGCTATACCAGTTTATCCACATGCTACCATTTTGAACATGAAATAGCCTGTGGCAGTATAGAAACTCTGCAGACAGAGTGAAGGAAGGCAAAAATGCACTGTGAGCAATTTTCTGGGTGTGTGATGGTAGGTGGAAGAGAAACTTCCTAAAGGAAAGCATGATGACTTTCTATGATTGTTTCCCATGACTCTTGGGGACCCTGCAGCTTTCCTTCTTAAACTCTTCATTCTCTCCACATTTTTGTCTGTTCCTTCCTTTCTTCATCTCCTTGTTCCAGCTTCCTTTTATCATTTTACCATCACTTTTTCCTCTTAACCTAGTTTTTATGGCTGTGGAGCTAAACTGTGTTTTGTGTGTTGGCACCATCTCCTCTTGGAAAATGTCTTTTTTTCTGCTGCTCAGATGGTTTTCAGTGTTTCTTGGTTCTGTTAATATTGTTGCTGTTTTGAATGTGTGCTTGATTGCCTGCTCACCTTCCACGGTTTCTCTCCTGTTTTATTCTGATTTTTTGTAGTGTAGCGCTTATGTTGTTTTCTTTTTTCTAGTTTTCAGTGTTGCTAGTACGCCGTCTGGAAAAGTCTGGAATTCGGCTTTAATATTTTCCTGTATTACTTTTCAGATAAGAATTGAAAGTGAAAATTAAAATAATATTTTGATTTTCAGACTTTATTCTCATTCCCATTGTTTGAATATTCATCTGTTCATCCGTTCATTCGTTCGTTTCTACATTCCTTCTTTCCTTCCTTCCTTGACGTGTCCTTCCTTTCTTTCATTCGCTTTGTCCTTTCTTTTTTACTTCATGTGCCATATCTTTCTTTGTTGTATCAATTTTTCCTTTTTCCTGGTATCCTTCCTTTTAATCCTTCCTTGTTTCATATTTTCTTTCTTTCCTTCCACCTATCTTCTACCTTTGCTTTGCTCCTTCCTTTTGTCCTTTCTTCAGTCCTTCCTTCCTTGTGTCCTACCTCCCCTCTGTCTATTTTTTTTTTTGTAAGTTCTGTGTTAAAAGTCTAACCATGTTTTACATATCTGCCATAAATTCCTGGTAAAATTTATTTTGTTTTAAGTTTTAAAATTATCTTAAAGAGCTGAGAACCCTAAAAACTTGGTATTTCCACCTGAAAAGTGTGTAGGAGCCTTGAGTTTTACCATTTGTTAGCTAAAAGATAAAATTTCCTCTTGATGACATGCCCTAAATATGTAGTTATATAACAAATCACATGACGTCTTAGCGAAACATTTTTCTTATTTCTGTGGGATTTGCAAATACCTCAGTTGTACGGTTCACATTAATAAGATGCATTTGCTACTAATTCTGTGTTAATGTAATACTTTTAAGAGAAAGGTGAGTGTTTTTTTGTATGTCCCTATCTCTTGCTGGCATAGGTCTCTTGGTCTGTATATCCGTGGGGTGGAGGACGAGAGCCGCTCAAGAAAGGAAGGCTTGTTTCAAGAGGATGAGTGCATTGTGAAAATCAACAAAACCGACCTCATGGACAAGACATTTAGCCAGTGAGTGCAGCTGTTTTTCTTTGTTATTACTTCGAGGCCTAAAAGTTGTTTAGATTAATAACTTTGTATATTAAGTATTTTATAAAGCAACATAAAGGTCTAAAAATAAATGCCTTAAACCTAAACTTTATTATAAAACTTTATATAAAGAGAAATATCAGCATTAGAAGTTTTGCCCACATGACTTCAGTGTAAGTGTTTTGTTAGTAGTAAATGGAGTAATGTGAGTTTAGGTTATTTTAATCACTAATTCACAAATTTCACAGACATGTTATATAAGGAGTATTATTTCAATAAATAACAAAGGTGCATCTCAGTAAATTGGAATCTCATTGAAATGTTATCCCATTCAGTAATTCAGCTGAAAAAAGTGAAACTCCTTAAATCATACAGACTTTATTCTGATATATATGTATTTTTTAAATTTCTTTTTTTTTTTAAAGAATATTACATAAGACCACTAAAAAAGATAAGAGAGACATTATTAATCTCAAAATGGAGAAAAAGAGGGTGAAAAGGGTGAAAAGATATGGTGACAGGACAGTACCTGCGCTGGCTAACGTACTGTGGCCGGTCAGTGAGGTCATCAATGATCCAGGCAGCAAGGTGTCCATCCACACCCACGCCCTCCAGCTCCCCCTGCAGCAGCTCCTGTATGATGGTGTTGAAAGAGCTGGAGAAGTCAAAGAACATAACTCTCACAGGACGCCCGGCGGCCTCTAGGTGGGTGAGCGCCTGCTGCAGCAGGTAGATGACAGTGTCGTCTACTCCTGTGTTGGGCCTGTAGGCAAACTGCAGCGGGTCCAAGGTGGGGCTCACCACAGTACGGAGGTGGGTGAGGATGAACCTCTCCATGGTCTTCATCAGGTGGGAGGTCAAGGCGACTGGTCTGATTCCTTGGCATGTGTTGTTTTAGGAACTGGAACAGGACATGGACCTTCTCCAGACTGAGGCTCAGGTTGTACACGTGGCTGAGGACCTTATAGAGCTGGTCTGCACAGGTCTGCAGCAGCTGGGACTGATGCTGTCTGGTCCTGGAGCTTCCAGCTCTTTCCTCACCTGGTCTGATATGAGGGAGAGGAGGGAGTTTGGGGTTGCTGGCTGTAGGTGAAGGTAGTTAGGGAAAGGGAGGAGTGTCTGTTGGGCTGGAGACGTGTGTGAAGAGGGAGGAGCAGGAAGGAGGCAGAAGGAGTGGGAGGAGAACTAAACCTGTTGAAGTAACAGTTTAGTTCATCTGCCCAGCGCTGGTCTCCATGAGCTGTCCCTCTGACACTCTGTCCATATCTAGAAATGTTCTTAAGTCTTCTCCACATGTCCCGCACGTTGTTCTGTGCGAGCAGCTCCTCCAGCTTCTTCCCGTAGTCTTTCTTACACCCCCTTCCTTTCCGGTTTTTTTTAAATCTCCTCTGCTCCTCTCTGTCCCCCTTTGAAAGCCCTCTTCTTTTGTTCAGATGGGCTTTAAGTTCAGGGGTCACTCATGGATGGTTGCTGGAGAAGCACCTTACCTTCCGAGTTGGCACAATGTTGTCCACACAGCTGGTAAAGTTGGTAAAGGCTACGTTAGCATGAATTACTGCATCGATGCAAGTTCTGGAGGTGAACATTCTGTTGCTTTGCTGAGATGTTAAGGAAGACCAGGTTGCTTTAATTTTGGCCTTCAGGTGACCTGCATTGCTGGCTCTGGGGTCTTTCATCATAGTCCTCACCTTATAGATTATCTTAAGGGTTTAGGCAACTGGTCATTCAAGCACAGTGTTGGGCCATCGTCCATTTGGACAGGAAACCAATGAACTACTACACCTCCCAGCATGCATTGCAGCTCTGACGTGACTGCCAGAAGTAATAATTACCAGCTGATGCCATTGCTTGGTCCCATTTCCAGCCGTAGTTTCTTGCTGATCCTGCGCTCGGAGGCGATCTCTTGAGAAATAGAAGCTTGCGGGCGGGTTTACTTGTCTCCCTACTAGCCATTCCCAGAAGAGGAATGGACAGTAGTTCCAGTTGACTGCAACGGTTTATCATAATTTCCCCTTTTTGGACGAAGGAGGAGAAGGTGAGCGTTTAGAGTGTTTGCGGACGTGCAACACTTGCCACTCATAACTTCATACCTTCCTAGAAGAAAGCCCACTCGCCTGCACCACTTTTCCCACAGGATTTTCCGCCAATTAAACTCGTTTTGTTTCCTACTTCTGATATTTTTGAACTGTAGTCTGGGCAGGGTGAGGTATATAGATAGAAGTGGCTTAGGATCAATATTAGTTAATCCAGTGTATTAACTTGTTGCATGAAATATTGATTGAAGTTTATGCTGAACTGTTTTGATTGCTGTTTGAATACTGATGAAATGTATTCAGATGCACCTGTAAGTAACTGGTTGTGTACATGCTGGAAATTTGGGTCATTGTCTTTAAACGGCTAAAGGTAAACCCAAAGACCAAAACACAGGATAAAACATCCTGCATAACTACTGCTATCAATATTTATTAAAAAATAATTTAAACAGATATTAGAAGTGTCCCTAATCTGTACTGTTTTATAGAAATCTAGTCTGTATAAAAACCAGAATAAAACAAAAAATACTGTGTTAATAGTTATTGAAGTGAGAGTAGCAGAGTGAGAAACATTGGTCATTATGTCCTCCAGCAGCCTAAGCCTATAGCAGCATAACTGCTGAGATAGCTCAGGATAAACTAAGCAACTCTAACTGTAAGTTTTATCAAAAAGGAAAGTTTTAAGCCTAGCCTTAAAAGTAGACAGCGTGTCTGCCTCACGGACTAAAACTGGGAGCTGGTTCCACAGATGAGGAGCCTTTTCTAAAATAGGTGGATGACTGATTGAAATGTAAAGCGCTTTGGAGTCCTTGTACCTGATAAAACGCTATACAAGAGCATGCCATTTACCATATTAAGTTCAGAAGGTAGAAATAATAAAACATTAGAAGTAACAACAATGTCTTGACTCCAGCAATAGGTACCAATCAACATTCATAACATTGGTCCTTGTTCTATGTTCAGTCAGCTAAAATGATCTTTTTTATGGTTTACTTTAGATGAATGGATCATCAGTGGAGTGATTTGTATCTATTGTTCAAAGGCAGGTTTACATTTCTGTGTGTATGCTCACAGAATCACCAGCCAAGACACAAGAAAAATAAAAGACCTCAGTGTTGCTTGAGAGCCAAACTGTATCAGTCTTGGCAGGTGATACTGTGACTGTAGCACGATACAGTGAAGTTTGTGTGAATGCACACAGGGCCATTGTCCACGGCAGATTATTACTCAGACAGCTTGATTAGAATATCGGTTTCACACAAGTGTGGCTGCACGCCTTGTTCAATCAGACACAATAGTGATATCATCTGAGCACAATGGTCTCCATACTCGTATCAGAAGAACCACCTTTCATATCTAATTTCATGCTACTGTCAATACAATCTAAATTAGAGTGAGTATTACGTTCAAATGGTTTCACTGTGGACTGAGACGGGAAGATGACCACACATTTACTCACACAACTACTCCAAATTCTGTATTTTTGTTCATAATTGAGAGATGTTTTTAAATAAATATTTATTCATGGCCTTAGAAATTAAGTCCCTAATATTCTTTGAAAGCTGGAGGTGGAATGAGAAATATTGTCCAGGCTTCATAGGGTTAAAGATGGAAAGATGTGCTGTACTCACAACTGTATTTTCTCTAAAATACAAATGCTGCAAAGTCTTCAGACGCCACCTAATCAGTAAATGGAATCCATAAAGGGTTATTTAGAGAGCGTTAGTGAGCACAGAGCTTCATGAAGACCAAGGAACACCCAGTCAGTGAGGTTTAAAGTAGGGCTAGCTAAAGTTTTATAAGCTCTAATATTCTTAAAGTTGTTGAACATTTCACTCTTAGAGAGATCCACAGGTCAGGTTGTAATCTGGCCTTCATGGAACAACAATTGGAAGAACACTGCTTTGTGTGGCAGAACAGTAACACTGCTCATCTTTCCTGGAATAAAATCTATTAAAGACTGTTAGGACAATGATCCTAACCTGCAGCCAGGGCTGCAATGAATGGTTTAGATCAAAGCATGTTCAAGTGTTAGAATGGTCCAAAGTCAAGACCTAAAACCAGCTGATAGGCTGGTAAGAGATGCTGTCCATCCAATCTGACTGACCTTGAGCTGTGCTCCTAAGGAGGTTCTGCAAAATCCAAACTTTCACTATTTCATATGTTCTCCATTAACATATGGAGGAATTTTTCATTTCTGACATTCTGAAAATAGTCTCCTCTAATCATCATAAACTAGATGGAAAACAACAGGATTGTAATCAAATGAAATTTTAATTAACAGCATTTACTGCATTGCTCATCTGAGGTGAATGATGCTGATTACCAATTGCTCCTGACACTGTAGTTCCAGTAACTAACTTAACATGATCTGATCTAAATTAATTCCCTGCAGAATGATCTTTTACATTCTTTATGAGTTTCTAATGGCCTTGTGTCCAGGTGCTATGGCTCTTTGCTTCCTGAACTGTAAGATGAGGTAAAAGGAAAGCTTTTTGTTTCAGTAGAACAGTATGGCAACAGTTTCTTTAAATATTCTGCATTGTCTTGCAGTTGTTGGAAACCAAACTTAATAAGTACTAAGTGTCTGGCATATAATTTAAATTAATTATGTATAATCTGATTTATTAAAAGTCAGTCAGTTTCTACTGCTTCTTCCATAGTGGGTCGTAGGGAAGCTGGTGCCTACCTCCAGCAGTCTACGGTGTACAACCACGTACACCTGAGAGCAAATTAAAGAAGCCAATTAACCTTTGGGACTGTGGGAGGAAGCCGGAGTACCCGGAGAGAACCTACGGGGAGAACGTACAAACTCCTCGGGGAGTCAAACCCTTCTTGCTGCAAGGCAGCAGTACTGTCAACTGCGCCACCGTGCAGCCCTTTATTTTTCTTCTAAGCGAGTTATGCCCTCCCACAGTATATTTATTATCTTGTCTGAAACTGATAAGTATTGAATGTTATTATGAATGATTTCATGATCATTATAACTGCTAATTGCCTTTGCTTTCTTTTAAAAAGAAATTCATAGACTTACCAAACCAAGCTTTCTGTTGTTTCTTTGCCTTCTCTCCCACTTTCTGTCTTCCTTTAACTTTTTCTTCCTGTCCATCCTTAAAACTTTGTCCTTGCAGATCTCAGGACATCTTTCGTCAGGCCATGCGGTCCCCACTTGTCCGTTTGGAAGTCGTGTCCCCATCAAACAGAGAGCGATATGAGAGAAGTCTGATTAGCCAGCTGTTTGTCAGCGGTATGGCTCCAAACGGCAGCCCCCGTGTCACGAAGGCCAAAGATCCACCGCCACCAGTCAAAGCCAAACCCGTGTTTAAACCTCCTGAGAGTTCAACTGCACGGCTGGTAGAAGAACCTCCTGTTCTTGAAGCTGTCTGTGTGAGTCGCTTTTAGCCTCAGCAATATTAAATATAAGAAGAAGGTTTTAGGATCAATTAAATTGCACCACGTTAGTTATCAGCAACTAGACTGCACAGATATCAAAGAGAACATGCATTCATGTAAAGCTGAAGCCCCTTCACCAGGTCTGTTTCCTTCTACTGTCGGATAAGGTTCAGGAACTGAAACTTCAGGTCTCAATAGTCACATGAGCCTGATCCCTCTAAGCTCTATGTTTATTTCTGTATTTGTTTTTAATTCTTCTCTTATGTCGCTCCAAGTTTTAAAGAGCAATCAGTCCCACATTATTTTTACCTCATGTCTACCGTCTTTCTAGAGCTAAAAGCTTATAAAACGAACACATGTAACCATGTCGTCAACATCACTATGGTTACTTGGCTGACATTTGAAAAACAACTGGCTTAGAGGGAACAGTTTCTTAGCAACAGCTTATCTAAGTTTATTAAAAATAAGTTTTGGTGGTCATGCTGGAAGTCTGTACAGTTTCATAAACAGTTTTCAGGAGCTACACATTTTTCCTTTTTTTGTTTTGTTTTCACCACTGTATTGGATACGTTATTTAAATTAATTTGGTCCCGCATAGTCTGGAAAAGTCTGGAACTTTATTCTGTTTTCAGGTCTTGATAGGAAAGGAGGAAGTAAAGAAACCGTCCATCCGTTCGTCCATCCATCCTAGTTTTGCAGACTCAGTATTTAAAGCCTGACCGCAGTAAAAATATCTGCTATAAAATCACAATGAACTTTTGTATTCTAACACTAAAAATGGAAAGAAAAAAAATAGTAGTTAAAAGCAAAGTGTTTTAACCTAATAGTCTTTTTTTCTCAGATCTGAGGAAAAAAGACTTTCTTGGAGCTTCTTATTCCAGACAGACTCTTGTCTCATGCTTAAAGGAGTTCAGAGGTTAAATGCAAAGAATGGCTTCTAACAGCTCTTTTGTTCTTGTTAAACTCTACTGAAAGCTGTATGTTCTTAATGTAGAGCCCTAAGGAGAGTGGTGAGAGCCCCCTCCACAGGGAAAGTCCTGCGCTGTCCAGCATGGCGTCCAAAAAGAGAGGAGGACGAAGGCTGCGGATCGACTTAAAGAAAGGTTGGAAACATCAAGATTCCTGAACATATTGCAGTGAGACAACATTTTTCTAGTGCTCGTTCAGTTATTACTTTTTTCCAGATTAGTTACTTTTATTTTTTAGGTAAGTGTCTAAAAATCTAAATGTTAAATCTGTTATTAGGTGTGGTGTTTGCCTTACCAGTTTATCTGGATTTTTTCTTGTTTCTGTAAACCTATCAGACAAAGTCCTTCTACTCCCTCCATCTTCCACATTCCTTCTCTTCAGGGTCAATTAAGTCTTTATTGATCTGTTCATTTTTGCTGATATGAATTCATAGCAGACCAAACTGCTGACTTGACTCTGCTAAAGAGACCAGACTTAATGAGGTCTATAAACCACACAGCCAGTCCCTCTGTCGGTGTGTGACGTTCCTCTGTTCTCACAGCCGTGTGTGTGAGGCCTTTCATGCACATTTCTATAAGCACATATTTTCTCTGATTAGGCCTTTTCTCTTTATCTTCTCCTTTTCCAGAACATGTCTTCCATGTTTCCAATTTTTTTCATTCGTTTCACTTGTACTGTTGTCTCTGTCCTACCGTTTTTGACCTTTACCCAAATCCTGTTTTTTAATATGTCCACGTCCTTCCCTTTCTCCATATATTCTGCCTTCCTGCTTGCCTTCCTTCCTTCCTTCCTTCCTCTTGTAGTTTTTTTCTCCTTGTCGTCATTTTTTGACCTTTTTCTGAACCCCCAAGTGCAGATGTGTAGCTGCACCAATATCTAAAGGATTTAAAGCGACATATTCAATCTCCCAGGAGTTAAATTTATCACACATAGAGTACATTATATGGATTCAGGAGCTAAATCAACAACACTGCTCTGAAGCTCTCAGAATAGTTTAAAATATCTGTGTGTGGGACACTGAATTCAGACTTTGTCCTTAAAATCCTGTTGAAATATATGCAGACCTTTAGATCTTAAAACTCAGATTTTTGCTTCTCTCTGCGGATGTGATTGTAGGTTCAGAAGGTCTTGGATTTACTGTTGTAACCAGGGATTCCTCAATACATGGCCCAGGTCCTATTCTAGTCAAAAACATTCTGCCACGAGGAGCTGCTGTCAAAGATGGACGGCTTCAGTCTGGAGACCGCATACTGGAGGTATAGCACAGGTTGCTGAAATAGTTTATTTTATATCTCGGTAAATCTATCGGAGATAACTTTTACATATATGTGTGTGCATAGGTAAACGGTGCGGACATCACCGGGGTGGTCCAGGAGGAGCTGGTGTGTATGCTCCGCAGCACTCGTCAGGGAGAGACTGTGTCCCTGGTGGTCCTACGGCAAGAGGAGATGTTCCTACCCAGAGAAATGGTAAGAACCAGTCCCAGTGGTAAAAGAGCAGCTAGCGAAGCACGATTTTCTATAGGTTTGAAGGCTCATCAGTCAGTTAAAAGCATCTAGTTTCTTACTCATTCTGGTCATTTTCTTCAGTTTTAATCTTCAAAGAAATTTGGCTTGATTTTGCAGTGATGCACCAGTGTTTTAATGTGTCCCGCTGTGAATGAATCTCTGGACTTTGTAAAGTTTAGAAGATTAATTAAGAGAACGAGTTTTTTTCTTCAAGTGTTTTGAGCGCACATTGAGTATTTTAAATTCACCCTTGTTCTAATCTTCTCAATAAACATTTTATTCTCGCTGGTTTTAGTTTTCTTGCTTTTTCTGACTTTGCCTAATCAGAAACAATAATTGTACTAACAAAGCTTTTTTTAAACCTTTTTAATATTGTTTCTTTCACACAGTTAAAGTAAAATGTGACCTTTTGTTCACTTCATCCAAAATGACCTGGCTATGCTAATGATAGTTTTCTCTTTATCTGTATCTGTTGCCGGCTCTTTAGCTGCATTGGAGGAAAAATGTATTTGATCCCCTGCTTATTTTGTAAGTTTGCTCACTGACCAAACTTATGAGTCTCTCTCACATGGTGCTTTCATTAGAATGTGGAGGGTAAAATTATGAAGCAAAAGTCCAAAGGTTAAAATTTGATTTGTGTGTCATTGAGTTAAATAAAGTTTTGATCCTCTACAGAAAAGCCAGCATTCAGGCTCCAACAGGTTGGTCATGTGCCATTTGGTACACAGGTCAGGTAGTTAATAAATTACTTAATTTCATTATGGGAATAAAACACATCTGTTCTTGAAATCAATTTTCTTCCTTGTTAAACTTTCTACTACCACAAAAACAACCAAAAAACCTTCAGATGATCTTAGGGACTGGATTGAGTATTTGAACAAGGATGGGATGGAAAGCGAGACCATCCGAAAGAAGCTTGGAGGTGACACACATTTGTATGAATATTGCCATTAATCACTTTCACCCTGAAATTCGTCCATCTGCAAGATCTTACGTCATAGTATGAAGATGATCATGAGAAATGTGAAGGATCTCCCCACAGGACACCGAGTTTGCTGATGACTTTAAGGTAGTCCACTGGTAACCTCTGAATGGATTGCAGTCTTACATCCATCTGCTGCAAAAGACAGTATCTAAATGCCTTTCTAGACTTTGTTAATGAAAATCTGAATGATTCACTGATGACTCTGGAGAAAGTGTTGTGGTTGCAAGAGACTTCAATTGAGCTCTTTAACATCAACTCATCCTGCCATTTTAATGAAGACAAAGAGTATAAAGAAGGACAGAAAAACACCATCCCCACAGTAACGTGGGATTGGAAACATAGTGCTTTGAGGCTATTTTCTGCTAAGTGTACTGGGTGGGACAGGTATACTGGTGGAATAAATTGAACATCAGCATTAAGGAGGTCATAGGAAGAGGGCAAATATGGTCAAAGCTTGGATGAAAACCCTCAGCATGAACACTGGAAATTGGTTGTGGATGAATTTTCAAACTGGGAAATTTCCATTTTTTGGTTAAAGGTGAACACCTTATTAATTCTTGAAGCAATCATGCAATGCTTATAAATACATTTTCTTTTTGTGTGGTTTTATGACATGATGAACTGAAAAAGTCCTGTAGTACAGTTGTTTTTAAATACCTCTCAAAATGGCGGTACTGGGAAACTTTAGTATTTACTGAGCTGATGTGTGCTGTGAAAGCACAGCTGTACGTCACGTTTCCTTGGGGACCAAATATTTATTTCAATCACTGGCATGCAAACCAGTTTTTTGTTTTTTTTTACAACTTTTGTGCAAAGTTTTTTATGTTAGTAGTCACTCTCCACTTTGAATTAAGTCTAATTTACAGACCATTTATTTCTTTGCACATGAGCGAATCTGCAAAATAAACGGGATCAAATAATGATTTCCCTCCCTGCCATTTATGTCCTGAAACTGTTTCTTCTGCTGTTTTACCATCACAAAATCATGATGCTGATAATTGTCTGTCACAGATCTCCACAACTTTTAACTGTAATGTTTTTCTTTTACTTACCCACACTTGCACAAAATGCTAAACAATAAAAAGCTGTGTTATTTTCCTAAACTTTTACATGCAGATTTTCATTAGGAGGAATTAGATTTGTTTCCTCTTCACCCGTCACTCACGTCTGTAGTTTATGTTTCCCCTTCCTTAGTGTGTCTTATTCTCTTTTGACGTTGCCCTCTATGCCTCGTCCCTTTGTGTCTCTTTCCGCTCCCGTCGACTGATGTTTCCTTAACGGCTGCCAGGCGACCAAATACACACATGTGCATGTGCCCCTGCGCCCCATAGGAAAGTCTGTTTGTGCAGACAGGAAAAGGAGTGAAGTGTTGTTGTGCAAGCATGTGTTAACATTTACGATAATTTGTTAATGTATCCAGGATTTCATCGTGTGTGCATGGCTGAACTCTGATAGTTGGCTTCTTGTGAAGGCCAAGGATACATTTTTTTGGGGTAAACACAAAATGACATATTTGTTATTCTCCTGGTTTTGCTTCTACAGCTCTTTAAATACTATACAACAAATAAGCAAACAAGACTAGACTAGATTTCTTTTTTCTACAGACCACCGTGTCTTATATTTGCTCTTTGTTATTAGTCGACTTATTTTCCTGAAATGTCAAGTATTGTCCTTCACAGAAAACTGTACAGCTCACTGTGTCCCATAGGTGACACATTGTTCTAAGTTCCTGTTGTCAGGTTTTAAAGCTGTCTAAAGCAATCCCCAAATTAAGGGAAATTTTCATAACCTTGCTCATGTGTTGAAACATTAGTTAATCGATAGATTAGGATAGATTATGAATAGGTTGTGCTGTTGAGGGTAGTTTTAAGGATATTCGTATAAGTTTGCCGTATGTGGTTCCTTATATGCAGAAGCATGAGTTGTCTATGTGTTCACACCCCTTTTAAAATGCCAGGTTAATGTGACATAAATAACGAGACAATAGTAAATTCTAAACTTTTTAACCCTTTAATGTAAAATGTATCTAAAAAACCAAACAAATTTGTTCAGCAAAAGAAAAATGGTGTAAAAACCTGGTTGCATAAGTGTGCAGAATCTTAAACAAATTCTTGGTTGTTTCAATTTTGGCATTCGCTCTGTTTGCGTTCACATCTGCCATCAATTATAGTGAAACTTGAGATAAAGTCCAGCTGTCCTAGTTAAGGCCATTTGCTCATTTGGATGTGCAGCTAAAGCCATAGTTAGCAGAAGGGTTACATAGGATCATAAAGATGTTTTAGTACACAGAAATCCATCCAGGATTACATTAAAAACACATTCTGCAGTATTTGTAAACACACATATACACCCATACACACACACACACACACACACACACACACACACACACACCACACACACACACACACACAACACACAATAACCTGCAATAACCAAGAAGTTGCGCTGAATAGATTGAGCAATAACTGGAAAGCCTAATAAGGAGCTGACTGGTGAAAGGATCAAGCACTATAAAGGCAAAGCTGAAGGAAGGAACTGGGTTTTTTCCTCGCAGAAGACCAGTGAACAAGATCGGACGGAGAAAAAGATGCTTAGATGGAAGAAGTACCAGAGACACAGCCCTGCTGATCGACCACATTAAAAAGAGGATCAACCCGTGAGCCCTGAAGGACTGTGCCTCAAAATTAAGAATCTGATTTCATCTACAGCCTTTTTATCCAGACAACAGAAGTGAACTTGATCGGTGAACAGCTGATTGCTCTAAGTTTCAGGCTCCTGGAAGTCCTGAATCAACCTCAATTATGTCCCCGGGGTTTCCTTCAACTCTTCAGCTTCTGGAAGCCATTGTCCTCTGAGACATATGACAGCAAAGTTTCTGTTTAACCATCGAAGCCTGGAGCATCAGTGCCTGCCACTTAAAGGAAGAAAACTGAAGATTAAGTCGTATTACCCTCAAGAAACCACTCGTTGTTACCCGAAAGAACATCTCCATCGGGTGCATGGACGAGCCTCCGTCTTCAAAGCCTCTCCAAACTCACTAGTTTCAGCATCAGGGAAAGAGAGGTTGAGTTGATTGATTTATTTCTATTATTGAATTTATTGTGTTGCTGAAGTTAAGCTGTTACTGACCCCTGCAAAAGCGTTACTAATTAAAGAAAGCATATAAAATTCTAGTTAAATCGTGGACATTCAATTATTTGAGTCACCTTATTTTTGGTTTTTCATTGGTGGTAAAAAGTCTTGTTGCCTGGTTCTAAGAAATTATAGGAGATTTTTATAGGTTGCTTTAGCCAAGTTTGTTAAAACAATGGCCTTGGGGCTCGTGCCTCGTCACTAAAATTAACCTAGCCCATATACCAAGTGCCAGTTGTAATATTAGGGAATGAGCAGTGACTGTCGGACTGTGAACGACTGCGGTTGGCTACTCAGTCGTCCAGACCTCCGGTTGAAGAAGGGCGAGACTTCTGGATGTAGGCTGTCAGAGGCTAGGCGAGTCATTTCCCGACACCAGCTTAAACAGAACTTTCAGTGAACCTGCTTAGTAAGACTTTTCAGGTTTAGGGAAGTCCGGACCCGTTGGATGGAGAGCTGGATTGAGCAATCCCCTTAGACATAAGGAAGTAGGTGGGAGGGGTTAGCTCATCGGACAACGATTGACAGCTGTCAATATGTGAGAGGCTAAAAGGCGGAAATTCAAGGGTGTGCACGCTATTTTTTTCCCCAACAGACTCAGGGGTTTTGCAGTTAATTTATACAGCTTACGTTTAAAATTAGTATCTCTTCTTGGCTACTTATTAATATAATTATCCAGTTATGTCTTTAGTGCTGATAAAAGTGAAAAAGAAACCTTTTCATTTTATTGAAGCTGCTTTATTGGAGTCTTCATTAATTTTTATGAAGACTTGTTGTTTATCACAAATAAAAGAATAAAAGCAGAAGCATTTTTAAAGCCTGTTCCAACAGACCTTAATCATTAATATAGGCTCTTCTGCTTTCCTAGCAGTTGTGCCCATTTGTGTGTGTGTTTTCTTTGGGGGGAGGTGAGGGCAGAAAAAGAATGACGGGGAAATGATGAAATGATCTCGTCTTTCTTCTCCTCCCCCTCTTCCGTTGTCTCATTTTAGCCCACCATCTGGTGTTAATGTCTGCGCTCGCTGTAGAACAAAGATGCTACACCACCTCTACAAGCACACAAGCTCTCACTCAGTTTGCCGATCTGTGACTTGCAGCATATTCATGCACAGTCCATGGTATAGCAAGTATACATCCTGCTGTGCTGGCTCTCTGCATGTAGGCTAAACACATCAAAAGCTCACACACTTACTCGCTCATGCAGTGTGAAACCTTTTTTTTGCTGTGATTTTCTTTGCATACAAGCAGAGATATGCCTGCTGAGTTGGCTAGTGGTTTGGAACTAATGTTCAACACAAATATGCCTTCAGATAATTCAAACATGTCCTTTTTTTTCTCTCCCCTATGTTCTGTTGTTCTTTCACACGTTTTATTTTCTTACAGTGTTAATTCTGATTGATGAACGTTCTAGAAATTTGCTAGATTGTCTTGCATGCAAAATGTCATCCTTTATCAATGACGAGACTACTAGAAAAACACTTAAAAAATAAAGTACTCCAATACAGAACACCTAAAAAATCCCATAAACATAGGCATCAATTTTTTCTTGTTCATTCAGGGTAAGAATTTAGACATTCCTAAGTGACCCAATGAGTTTATTGACTGGTCTCCCCAGGTGGTTGTATATGAATTCACTTCATGGGAAATGTGTCCAAAAAATACTCATATGGCGTTGTTAGGGACATTTTGGATCAACTGGCAACAACGACCCAAACGTTAAGCTGAATAGAGGGTGGAACGAGTGACTCGGGTGTCCTGTTTGCCCCATTTGTGACCTTAATGGCCCTGTTAGTGGGATTATTCTGACTAAAATGTATGATACCGATATTTAGACTTAAAATAAAAATGACAAATGTTCTAATGTCTTAATTGGATCAAAGAGCAATATAATAGAAAACATACTGGAAAACCAGATTTATGACTTAAACATTACTAGTTTTAGCAGCTCTGGTAGATCTGTATGAAATGTCCTAACCTAATCAGAAAGACATGGAGGAGCAAGTCCCTTCAAATATTTATGAACACATTTTAAGTTCAGTTATAAAGGGCAGGTCTGCTTACTTCAGATCAGACTCTTTTGCATTTCTTTTAAGGTTAAACTCAATTTAATTTAATTCCCAAATATACTAGAACTGTTGGACTTCTCCTCAGCATTTAAAGACAAGCATTAGCCATGCAGCTATGCTAACATTTAATTTAAATTAGAGTTTGTTTTTTTTAACAGTAATGGCTGCATGACCTTATTAAAACTTGCAATTGCAAAATTGTTAAAGATTACGATGACAATCTCACTTTTGACTAATCCTCATTTCCTCACTTTTCTTTGGTCCATCATCACAACGCTCCCACAATTTTCCATCAGGTTTAGCATATCGTAATATACATCAGGTGTTGACATCAGGGGCAGTAAAAGCTTAATCAACTGGCCAAATATAGTACTTGTATGCAAAGTGGCTCCTCAGATATAAGAGCCTTCCAAATGTTGCATGCAGGCAGTCCTGTGCAGCTCCAATGTTACATTACATTAAAAATTGCAATGATGATGGAATCATCAACTTTGTGAGAGTTTTTCCTTGGCTGCTATGAAGGTGTAAACAATTTAACCAAATCAAATTTACTCAATAAAAGCCATTCAAAGCTAGCCATCATACTTCACTGATGTTTTACCTCTAATATATTTAAATAATGTAAAAAAATGAAAAATTATGTTATCACTTTTCTAGTCCACTACTTTGTTCAAACCGGTTTTAAATGTATTTTCACTTATTGGGGAGATAAAATGAAACAATGCAAAAATAAACATTTTAAGAATCCTTTTTTTTGTTTTATTTGCTTGAAAAAAAAGGCCAGGCAGCAAAGATCAGGGTACATCAGATGAGGTGATAAATATAAATTATTCGAAACCCTGCTTTGCTTTTTTTTTATTTGTTAGGCCACATAAATTGTGTAAAATTGTTTCCAATCTTTTGGCTTCCTATTCTGCCAAACTGGAGGACGGTCTTCTGTTCTTCTATCCGTCTTTTTTTTTAACAAAAGGAAAAAAAGGCTTTTTAGGGCCAGATGTTCCTCACACTCGCTGTGGCATGAAATCAGTAAACAGTTAGCAACTGGTGATAGTGCATGTTCTCAACAAAACAACAGTATTGGACAGTTTCTTTACTCTGATTAAACCTCATCCATCACTCCTGCAGCCAGCCTGTGCATTGCTGTGCTTCTTCCTCTCAGTCAGTTGTTTCTTTGTGTGTGAGAGAGAGTGCATCACACTGATAATGTCACCATCGTGACCTCACAGTCACTACAGTAGATCCCCCATCTGTTACACCATTCTGAGACCTGTTTATACGCAGACACACTCACACACACATACACACTTGGCAGCTTGGTGTCTCTGCTGGAGCTGCCATCATCCCAGTGGAGAGCAGTCAAGAAGGGTATCACATCTCTCTTCTGTGGTTTTCTGTCTCATCTCACATCTTTCTGCTGTTCATAAAGGGCCTTTCAGCTCCTTCATCCTCTTATCGTCCAACATCGCTGTTGTGTCTTAAAGTGCTGACCACAAGAGAGACGCTAACGGTCACCAGCGTCAGGTCTGACTGCACACCTCAGGGGATCAGCTTGGATATTTCACAATGCTGCTGTTACTCTTAGAGATAAAGACTTAGCTTTGCTGTAAGTGGCCCTGGCTTTTTTTTTTTGGACAGGAACAAAAACAGAAAAATATACGTCAAACTACACTCTAGCTAAATATGCACTTTCCTGTCACAGCAAGATGGTTTTCGGTAGCTGCATTTAAAGAGCTTTTCTTTAATCGTTTTGCATGTAATCCTTGTTCTTTACAGGGTTGCTATGCAACCTTCCTTTATGTTTATGACTATTTACATTGTACATAGATTCTCTCTTCTTAGACCCATTGTTAGATCCGTGGTGCTGGTGCAGTGGGTCCTTCTAGTGCATAAGAATGCCCGGCCTCATGTGGCAAGAATATGCAGGCAGTTCCTTGAGGATGAAGGAATAGATATCATTGACTGGTCTCCACTCTCCCCTAACTTAAATCCAATAGGACATCTCTTTTTTTGCAGTATTCCAGACGAGGGATTTTGTTTTGCAAAAAAATAAATAAAAATAGGCCGGTGGTTTATGCTCTTTTTTGTATTAGGATCATCTTAGATGGGGTCTGGCTTGAAACATGAAGAGAAGTAAAAACTGGATTTCATCACTGGTTCTCAAAGGTTTCCGTTTCTGTAGTGAAGAGACTGTAGTGACCCAAACTCTATACGGATGAGTATAGACTGTGTGCACAATTATTAGGCAAGTGTGCATTTTGGCTAAAGATTTTATGAATATTTTCCAGTTCCAAGTTGTATAAACTTAAATGGCTATACAACTTCATCATATCAGGTATTGTGTATTTGTGTATTTAGAGAAGTTGTGGCCTAAAGCGTTTAACAACCGCTACATCAAGGTTTGTAGAATTATTATGCAACTTTTTCTTCAGACAAAATCAACTTGACTTTGAAACATCAAGAATTCAAAAATGTCTTCAGAGGGACGCAGCACTCTTGACATTGCAAAGCTATTAGGGTACGATTACGGAGCCATCAAATGTTTTGTTGCAAATAATCAACAGGGTTGCAAGACATGTGTAGAGAAATAAAAGCCCCAAATTAACAAAGATTTGAGGAGAATCAAATGTGAAGTTACCAGGCACCCATACACCTCCAGTGCTGTCATGTCATGGTATAGAACTGCAGCCTACCTGGAAAGCCCACAAGTACGATGTGTTTGGTTCTCAGACACATGGCCAAGGTAAGGAAGGCTAAGATCATACCACAACTAAACAAGTTGAAATGCTAAAACTGGTCCGGAAAATATCTATAGACATTTTTTCAAAGGTTTTATGGAGGGATGGTGGATGGGCCTGTGGCTGAATCAGTTTCTAAACTGAAAAGCTCTACTTTGACTGAGATGGCAACAAGATGGAGGTGAGGTGCTGGTTTAGGGTATGGGGCGGTATTATTAAAGATGAGCTTGTTGGATCATTTTGGAAATAAAGATGGACTCAAAATGAACTTCCAAACATACTGCCAATTTTTTAGAAGCCCAGCCAACTTTATTTATAAAGCACAAAAATGGCAGATACTGAAAAAATCCAACACTTTCTTCAAATAGTTCAACAGCAAAACGTCATTTTTCACGAAGGCCATAGTTTTTGTGCATGACAGTGGTCCATCACATGCATCAAGGAACTCCACTGCCTGGCTAGCTGGTAACGACCTTAAAGTATAATTACATGGTCCCCTTCTTCACCTCATCTAAACCCTGTTGACAACTTATGGGACCTTCTTCAACAGGACATTTGTGGTGAAGTAAAACAGTGAACCTCTCTAAACAGTGTCAGGGAAGCCATGGTTGCTGCTACACAACAATTTCTGTTTAAAGACTCTGCATATCAGCCTTCTGAGGAACAATAAATGCTTAAATATTACAATTACAATTGGCTGTTATATTAAGCTGTTATATTCAAGAATCCTTCATGAGGACCACCAAATCGAGGCACGTGACGTCGCCCGGTATGGCGGAGCCGGGGTCCCACCCTGGAGCCAGGCCTGGGGTCGGGACTTGTCGGAGAGCGCCTGGTGGCCGGGTTGCTCCTCGCGGGACCCGACTGGGCCAACCCCGGGGGAAAAAGGGGAACGGAGCCTCCCCCAGTGGGCCCCCATTTTTCGGGGCCCCTTCCCGGGGGAAACCTTTGGGGGGCCCGGTGCCAAAGAGGATTGGGTGGGGGGACGAAGGTGGAGACCCTCAGCGGCCCGATCCCCCGGATGCTTAGGCTGGCTCTAAGGGACGTGTGGTTACCTCGCGGGGGGAAAAGGAGCCTGAGCTTGTGCGGAGGTCGAGAGACCAACCCGACTAGAAATAGTCGGGCCCTCGTTCCCACGCACACCCGGGGGGCTCTGGAACCATCTCCTTGAGAAGGGCTGGACTCTCTTCTACCTGGGGGGGCCCCCAGGGGAAGAGGCGGGGGGCTGGGGGTTGTGGTTTTTTTTTTTTGGTTGTTCCCCCCCAAGCTCAGCCGTCTAGTGTTGGGGTTTACCCCGGTGGATGAGAGGGTCCCGGCATCCCTGCCCCCCCTTCGGGTCGGGGGATAGGTCTCTGACTGCCGTTTGGGCCCCCCCGGGCCAAGCGGTAGTGCGGAGTACCCGGGCCCTTCTTGGTGTCCCTGTCGGGGGGGGTGGATAGTGCCCCCCCCGGGGACTCCATTATTCTGCTGGGGGCTTCAACCGCCCACGTGGGAAACAACAGTGACCCCCGGGAGGGCCCGGGGTTTGGGAGGAATGGCCTCCCCGATCTGAAAATCCGAGTGGTGTTTTGTTTTTTGAAATTTTCTGTGCTAGTCCCGGATTGTCCAAAAATGAAACACCATGTTCAAGCATAAGGGTTTTCTCAGGCCCCCTTGGTTACCAGGAACCCTAGGCAGGAGGTCAATGATCGACTTTGTTGTCGTATCATCAGACCTTCGGCCCCGCATGTTTTTTGGACAACTCGGGTGAAGAGAGGGGTTTAAGCCTTCCACTGATCCCCACCTGGTGGTGAGTTGGATCCGCTGGAGGAGGAGAAAACCGGACAGACTTGGCAGGCCCAAAGGCATAGTGGGGGGTCTGCTGGGAACCCCTGGCGGAGCCCTCGGCCCAGGGAGGTTTTCCCCAACTCCCACCTCCGGGAAAGCTTTGAGCCCAGATTTTCCCGGGGGGATGTTGGAGACATAGAGTCCGAGGGGACCATGTTTTCCCGCATCTATTGTCGATGCTGCTGCCCGTAGTGGGGGGCCGTAAGGGTCTGCGGGGGCCTGTCGCAGTCCCTATGGCGGGGTTTGGGTTTGGGGGGGACTCCTGAGGGGGCTGACGGGTTACCGTGAGGCCAAGCGTGCTGCGGCCCGAGCTGTGGCAGAGGCAAAAAACTCGGGCCATGGTAGGAATTCGGTGGGGGGCCATGGAGAAAAATCCGGGCCCGGGCCTCGAAGCGATTCTGGCAAAACCCCCCCGGCGCCTCGGAGGGGGAAGCAGTGCTTCGCCAACACTGTTTTTAGTTTGGGGGTGGGAGGCTGCTGACCTCGACTGGGGACATTATCGGGGGGTTTGGAAGGGAAAGGTTTATTTCGAGGATCTCCCCCAATCCTGCCCTCACGCTTTCCCCTTGGGGGAAACAAAAGGCTCGGGGGGGACTCGGGGTTGGACTCTTTTCATCACCAGGCTGAAGTCACCGAGGGGGTTAAAATTTTCCGCGGGTGGCAAGGCTTCGGGGGTGGATGAGATCCGCCCTGAGTAACTCAAATCTCCTGGATGTTTGGGGCTGTCATGGTTTTGACACGCCTCTTCAACATTGCATGGTTTGGTCGGGGGGGACATTACCTCTGGACTGGCAGCCCGGGGTGGGGGGCCCCCCCCTTCATAAAAGGGGGCCCCGGAGGGGGGTTGCTCCAACTACAGGGGGTTTCACACCCTTTCCAGCCCCCCGGGTAAGGCCTACGCCAGGGTATTGGGAGGAGAGCCCCCGGCGATACGAACCTCGGCTTCAGGAGGAGCAGGGGTTGGTTTTTTTCCTTTCCCGGGGCCGTGAAAACCCCGGGGAAAACCAGCTCTATCCCCTTAAAAGGGTAACTCGGGGGTTTTCAGGGGAGTTTCCCCCAAACCCGGGTTTCACATGTGTTTTTGGGGGAAACCCGGGAAAAAGGCATTCGATTTGTGTCCCTCAGGTTCCTTGTGGGGGGTGCCCAGGAGTAAGGGGAATCGGGGGCCCTTTTATTAGGGCCATCCGGTCCCTTTTAACGGGGCAAAAAGCAGGAGTTTGGGCCCGCATTGCCCAGACCTTTTCCCCCGGGTGCATGTTTGGACCCCGGGCCCGGGTTGCCCTTTGTCACCCGGGCCGGGTTTCAAAAAATTTTATGGACAGGATTTCTAGACACAGCCAAAGGGCCCGGGGGGGCCGGGGTTTGGGGACCAGTGGATTTGTCTTTTCTTTTTGAGATGACGTGGTCCTGCTGGGGGCCCCCTCTCCCAAGACCTACAGCATGCTTTTGGGGCCGGTTTTCGCAGGGGTGTGAACCCCTAGGATGAAAGATCAGCTCCTCCAAGTCAGAGGCCATGGGTACTCGAACCGGGAAAAAGGGGGGGCTTCTCCTCTTCAGGTTGGGAGGGGAGTTCCTGCCTCAAGTGGGGGAATTTTCAAGTATCTTTGGGGGTTTTTGTTCACGAGTGAGGGAAAAATGGAGCGGGGAAATCGACAGACGATCGGGGGGCTGCCGCAGTAATTGGGGGCGCTGTGCGGTCCTTTGTGGTGAAAAAGAGAGAGCTGAGCCGAAAAGCGAAGCTTGGGATTTACCCGGTCGGTCTACGTTCCCTACCCTCACCTATGGCCATGAACTTTGGGTCATGACCGAAAAAACGAGATCCCAGATACAAGGGGGTTTTAAATGAGCTTCCTCCGTAGGGGGGCCCCGGGCACCCCTTAGAGATAGGGTGAGGAGCTTGGCCATTCGGGAGGGGCTCGGAGTAGAGCCGCTGCTCCTCCACATCGAGAGGAGCCAGTTGAAATGGCTCGGGCATCTATAACGGATGCCTCCTGGACGCCTTCCTCGGGAGGTGTTCCAGGCACGTCCCACCGGGAGGAGGCCCAGGGGACGGCCCAGGACACGCTGGAGGGACTATGTCTCTCGGCTGGCCTGGGAACGCCTTGGGCTCCCCCCGGAGGAGCTGGAGGAGGTGTCTAGGGAGAGGGACGTCTGGGTGTCTCTGCTGAGTCTGCTGCCCCCGCGACCCGGTTCCGGATAAGCGGAAGACGACGAGTACGAGTACGATTACAATTTTCATTCAAATTGCACACAATCCTGTGTTGTTTGAAATTGTAACAGCTGTAGTCGCTTGGGCTTTTAACAGCAGAATCCATTTTCCTTTTCATCTTCTGAAACCTAATTTCTACTAGTCTTGATGACCAATTGCAATCTGCATTTGTCCAATTTGACATTCTGCATAGCATTTAACGTTCTATTTTGTAGAACACAGAAACTGGTCTCGTAGCATCATGATACCATCTCCACTGTCATAAGAAGTTTTTTTGTTTTCCTTTTTTAAATTTTGTTTTGCAGCACTAGTGGTCTTTATTTCTCAGGAAATGGTGTGGGGAGAGTTGGGAAGACATGCAGCAAACACCACCGGGCTGGGACTTGAACCGTCAGCTGTGCCGAGGACTTAGACCTTCAGTCATTGTTTGTGCACTCTACTGCTGTGGCACAAGCTGCATTCAAAGCTTTTCCTTTTTAATATGTAATTGTATTTCTTCATCCAGTCTCTGTACGAGTGCATGTGCTTCCTTGTAACAGTAAAACTGTGTAACATTACTGCCTTTACTCCCGCCATTTTGGGAGGGATTTCACTTTGGGAGCTCATTTCAAGTGATCAGTGATTGGACAAGAATGTAAAAAAAATGGGAAGCTATCATCTGCTTGTCCGAGACTGGGTCGAAGAGGTAGTAGGTCCAGGAAGCAAACACAGACATCCCTCTTCCCAGAGACACACTGTGGGAAATCCCAAGGTGTTGTAAAGGTACACACTCAACAGACACTTTATTAGGTACACCGTGGTTGTACTGGGCTGGAACACCTTTTTTCCTTCATACCTTCCTCAGTTCTTTGTGCCTTTAATTAAAGCCATTGTCAGAAACATTTCACATAACTTTTGGTCCATATTGACATAGTCCAGGTCGATAGTTGTTGCTTTGTCCACGGCAGTGCAGCTTTTAACACTTTAGCTCCATCATACATGAGAGATCTGATTGTTCCATACGTTCCTAACAGAGCACTTCGTTCTCAGACTGCAGGTTTACTGGTGGTTCCTGGAGTCTCTAGAAGTAGAATGGGAGGCAGATCCTTTAGTTACCAGGCTCCTCTCCTGTGGAACCAGCTCCCAGTTTTACTCCGTGAGGCGGACACCCTGTCTACTTTTAAGGCTAGGCTTAAAACTTTCCTTTTTGATAAAGCTTATAGTTAGAGTGGCTTAGGTTATCCTGAGCTATCTTCCTTATTTTAGCTCCGTCTTCTTCTCCCCTTGTTGGATGGAGTAAGGGGGAGTCAGGTTTAGCCTAAACCGGCTCAATTATGGTTGAGGTGCAAAGACACCCTCCATTTCTGCTACCTGTATGACCCCCTCTCTTTTCCAATGGTTATGGTCAATCTGACAGAGAGAGGTATCCCAATCGTTGTGGTTTTTAGTATAACAATGGCCATCAGTGGGCTCTAGATGGACAAACTGTCTACTTTTAAGGCTAGGTTTAAAACTTTCCTTTTTGATAAAGCTTATAGTTAGAGTGGCTTAGGTTATCCTGAGCTATCTCTGTAGTTATGCTGCTATAGGCTTAGGCTGCTGGAGGACATAATGACCACTTTCACCCTCTTCGCTACTTTCTCATGCTACTCTTCAATTTTGTATTATTTGCTGTTATCTCAGCTTTTAACTTTATTCTCTCTCTTTTCTCTTCCTAGAAGCTACACCTGGCCTGACTCTGTGTCTACCTGTAACACCTGTCTGGAGAGGGGAATCCTCCAAGCTTCTGCTGGCAACAGCTTGGTGCTCAGCCTCTGCCGATGATCCGCATGGCCCTGTCTTTCAGTGTTTAACCCTTTCTCTCTCCTAGACATAGCTACTGACTGAGCTTTTACTGTGACTAACTCTCTGTGCTCTCTTCAGACTCTAAACTTGAAAACTGGATCAGAGTTTAACTGTTCCTTCTTTCTAGGTGAAACGACTAAAGGAGCTACATCCATTAACATTTACTTTTCCTTCCCATAGAAAGTACTCCTGGATCAGTGCTTCTTTGTTCTCTTTGTTTCTCTGCTCTGTTCTCTCTAACCCCCAGTCAGTCGTGGCAGATGGCCGCTCACACTGAGCCTGGTTCTGCTGGAGGTTTCTTCCTGTTAAAAGGGAGTTTTTCCTCTCCACTGTCGCTACATGCATGCTCAGTATGAGGGATTGCTGCAAAGTCAACGCCAGTGACTGTCCACTGTCTCTACATGTTCATCCGGGAGGAGGGAATGGTACGGGTCGCTGACTGGATGCAATCTGCTGGGTTTCCTTTCCTTAGATAGAAAACCTTTTTATCCAATTTGAATAAATAACAGAATCTGGCTGCACTGTTCAATGATTAAGATTAATTGGAATGTATGTACCTGACTTTTGTGAAGTGCCTTGAGACGACATGTGTTGTGAATTGGCGCTATATAAATAAACTGAATTGAATTGAATTGAATATTGCCCAGAGCAGAGAGGCCATCTGAAAACCAGGCTTGGTAGAAGTCTGACATTTTATCAAAATACCATAGCAGAATTATGTTTAAGTAGACCTCTTATGTTATCCTGACAGCTCAAATTATGACCATCATTCTTCTTATTTCTCATGTCATCCAATCTTTCTCTGTGTCTCTCTATATCCCACACTTCATTTCTCCTGTAGAGGTGAGGTAGATGAAGTAGTTGAGTTGTTCTCACTCATTTTCCCATAATGCGTCCTTCCATCATTTTTGCCCTCACGTTTTCTGGCTCCGTTTAATAAAACTCACTCACCGACTGAGCTGTCTCTTTTATAGTGTGGCCTCCTGTTGATCCATCATTGTGGCAAACCCATTTAAATGTTAAACGACCTGCATGAGAAGGTTCATCTGTACAAACGGCTTTTTCTGTCACTGGTTGGATTTGATAGAGTTAATGTAGCAAAGAATCAAACACCTTTTATAACCACAAATGGAAACAGAAATACAGGGGTTCATTGCAGTTGCAGATGTGCTTTCGTCATTACACAGAAAATGTGTATCTACCACAGCTGTATGGCTGGAATAATAGAAATGTTTTATGAAACTGTCCTGTGAGTTAAAGGTTTGTATGTTGTGCTTGTGTAATGTTCCATGAAAAACAAATAGTTGTTTAAGGTCAATGCTAAGTCAAACCAAGTTTTTTTACTGCAGAGGTTTCCGAAAGTATAAAGAAATCTTGAGTATTTCGCACTAAATGAAAGTCAACTTGAAAGTTATTTAAGCTCCATTACTGTCCACAAATAAACTTTCATGCCCCCCTTAACGAAACAGTTTTACCTGTATTTGCATCTGAAGTGAAGCCATGTAAGCTCTTCTCTTTAATTTGCTCTAGCATTTATCTCTAGAGCTTAAGAATTTAGAATCATTAATAACAAAGGATGGGAGGAATAAAACAGGCAGAAAACAGAAATGTTTGCATAAAATAAAATGCATGTTGGACAGAGTTTAAGACACTAAATGCATTTTCACTGTAATTAGAAGCAGAACATAGCAGAACATAATACCACAAGTTTTTTTCCAAGGTCGGAGAGCTTCCTATCAGGTCTGGACAGTCAGTTAGCTTTTCAGCAGGGAAAACAGTTTTCTGCAGAGCTGAGGACTTTATGTCGGCTTAACGCTGTTAAACCTACAATCCCCACAGACAAACAGCAGTGTTTAAACCTAACGCTGCTGACTCATGAAAGCGCACACTCTCCTATACATACTAGATTCATCCATTTTTATTGACAGCTACATGAACAGATATAGACATTCTGTAAGACTGACAAATCTACAGCTACAGAAGTTTAGACTAAATTATAGGAAACAGACACATAGCTTTGTTCAGTATAATTGTTCAGTTTCGACTTATATATGTTTGCTATTCTTAAATTGTTTGATTGATTTTCTAAGTAAAAACATTAATATTACATTAATTATTACTCTTTCTGTTGGTTCACTCGCAAAACACTCTTGGTAAAAAGAAACCAATGGTAATGCTATTTTATATAATCGAATCAGTTATCAAACCGATAAGATCCCTCTCTGAACTGTGTGAAAACATTACATAATTCGATGTTTAAAGATTGTCTGTTTTGTGTCTTAATAATGATCAAACATTTTAAAACATTTAAAATCAAAACAAACAAGGACGAATGACTGGAGGTCACCAAGTTATGATATTCTGTAATGCTTCTAAAAAAAAAGATTTGATTTTAATGCATAAATGATCTGGTCATTGCCATTTTAAAATCAAGTAAGTCTACCCTCACATGCACAGTTTCACACACCACAGACTCCATCATGTCATATTTGTCAAACAAAGATGAAGCCAAAATGGAAAAGATTTTGTAAGTACACACTAAAAACTTTGGACACTATGGATATTTAATGTCATTTTTTTCGATAGTGAGAAATTAAAATAATATAAATGCTCGATAACTGAATTAAAGATAGTTTAAATAAACATGCAATTCTGACGAGGAATGGATTTGGACACCCCGCATTCATGCCCACATAAAACGGCTAAGATGAAACACAACACTCAGCATTTTGAAGGAGGTTTGCCCGTTCTAAACCTCAGACATTTAGCTTGGTGCCCATCTGACTGTTGAAGTGAGAGTGAACGGCATTGTAAGACAGAATGAGCTGTCTGAGACCTTCAGAAAGAAGATTGTAGCAGCTCATGAGTCTAATGATGGATTTAAGGAAGTCTCAAATTGAAATCAGCCTTTCTACTGTACTAAAAATGGTCTACAAGACAAGGAGATTAAAAACAACTGCCCACATTGCTCATTCAAGCAAGTTCACCCTAAAAACAGACCACATGATGCTAAATGAAGTCTTCAAAAAACCCTAAAACGTCGTAAGAGGACCTACAGCATTCATGCTCGTACAATCAGAAAGAGATTGCACAATTTTTACTTTCATGGGAGGTGTCCAAGGAGACTTTTGCTCTCTAAGAAAAACATGGATGCCAGACTAAAGTGTAGCAGAGAGAACATAGATAAAGACTAGAATTACTCAAATGAAGTTCCTTGTGCAGATGAGTCTAAAATTTAATTATTTGGCCAGAAGAACAGAGGACATGTTTGGCGTAAATCAAATACAACAATCCTGGAAAACAATCTCATTCCAGCTGTGAAGTGTGGAGTTGGAAGTGTCTAGTTTGTGTATCCACTGCTGCAGCAGGACTTGGCCAGCTCACTGTCATAGAATCCAACATGAATTATACCACCTTCTTGTATCACAGGGTACTTGAGCAAAATAAATGAAGAGTTGAAGCAGAAAATTACCCAAAACATACCAGTTAATCAACCAAGGACAGACTGAGAATTAAGACATGGAAAGTCCTGAGCCAAGTCAATGCCAAGATCTTAACTATTTTCCTCAGAATACACATAATGTGAATTTTACTTGTTTACAGTAAAACAAGGTTAATTATTTATATCCACCTGTAGGTAAACCCCCTTGTGTTGCGGATATAAAAAGATTAGACATCGTTTTACAGTTGTCTCTTTTAAAACAGCTGAATTATTTCACGATTGTAGGTACAAAATAGGCACTTTCTTAATTTTAAAGCTACTGTACTGATTTTGCTATGGCTGTAGGCATTCATTCATTCATCTTCTATGACCGCTTATTCCATAGTGGGTCACAGGGAAGCTGGTGCCTATCTCCAGCGGTTTACAGGCGAGAGGCAGGGGACACCCTGGACAGGTCGGCAGTCCATCACAGGGCAAATACCTTAAAAAAAGTCTTTGAGTCTAAAATTACAAAAAGAACATACATGTTTTAAATTCATAATGAAAATATACTCAAAAGGTTCAAATAGTTTTGTAAGCAAAGGACAACAAAAACCTCTTTTCAGGAGGGTCCTGGTCAGTTCACTCATTCACCAGTTCGTTCTGCATTTTCTGCCCACATGTTGGCATTCTGTTGAAACCTACTCCAGTTTTCTACCCCTTAACTAACCATGTCTTACCCATGTCCCTAAACATTGCAATCATTTAATTTGTCTTAGTAGTTAGGTTTTATGATATAATCTGATTAGAAATAATCATAAAATGTTTAAAAATCACATATAACCTACATCACTTGGGTATTATTTTCTGAAGATTTTATTTAACACCATGCTTTCCACATTAAATATGACCGATTATGAGAGAGACCTCTTGCTGGCAGATAATATTTATTAGTCACATTATCATAAAGGACTGTGAGTAGGTTGATCTAAAAATTACATTATCACTTGTCAACGGTTGTACAAAATGACCCTGACTTTGGTATGAATTGACAAATGGATAGTTCTAAACGTTCAGTGGGAAAACGCTAAGTATAAAATGACCGAAAGTGTAAAATGGCAAAGGAGCAAAATGACCAGCAGCCTCTTCAGGGAGTTTAGCAGAGTTGCATTAGATTAGACAACACTAAATCACAGAAAACTGGCTCTGCAAAGCTTCAGAAACCCTAGGCCTGTGGGAAAAAAATATATCAGGAGAACCTAATGTTTTAAGTTATAGTTGGAAGTTACAGATGCTCTGTATCTCAGCCAGCATTCAAGACGGTATGTGGGTCCATTAGTGCAGAGCTTCCAAACCTTTCTTCTTCCATGTTTTGTCACTGAGCACTCAGCATGTCAGCTTGTCCCTTTAACCCTTCAGAACTTCTTGGTCGGTTTGCTGACAAATTAATTTATTTTATAAAGGCATTTGTCTACACATTTATAATGTTTGAAAAATGAAAAGTTTCAATTAAACCTCTGATTACTATTTATTATTTTATTTCTCCTGAGCTCTGTAGGACCACAGAGAGAAGAACAGCTACAGTGCTGTGAAAAATGCTTTGCCCCCTTAAAGATTTCTTCTGTTTTTGATAACTTAAATAAAAATGAGTTTTCAAATCATCATTGTGTTTATTCAAGTGAGAAAAAATATCCAAACCTTCTTAAATCAAGTCATGTTTCTGATTAACTACAGTTTTTGGAAGCAGACTTCGCAAATCACTTAAATAGAACCTGTCTGACAACATGATGAAGGCTGAAAGATCTAAAAAGGAAACACATTTTGCCCCCATCTAAAGACATTCAAGAACAGATGTGCAACAAAGTCATTGTTATGTACAAACGGAGAAACCATGAAACAGTGGTGAACTTTCCAGAAGACCCAACCAACTAAAATTTGTGGTTATGATTCAACAATGTGAAGAAGATTGGAAAAAAAATGCATCAATGAGAGAGTTGTGACGACAACCACTGCGGACCAAGAAAAACACAGACTCCAAAAAACATCTTGATGATCCTTCAGAAAATATTCTGTGCACGGATGGGGCAAAAGTGGGAGATAATGACTGAAGTTAAACAAAGTGATAGTAGTGTCATGGTCTGGGCTGCTTTGCTGCTTTAGGACCTGGACAGCTTGGCGTTATTGCTAGAACCATGAATTTTGCTCTCTTGTAGATTATCCTGAAGGATAATGTCTGGCTATTGGTTTGTGACCTTAAGCTCAGGGCACACACAGGGTGGAAAAAACAGTTATGAGGTTTAGGGGCCAATAACTCTTTTACAAAGGGCCAGGTTGGTGTGGATAGCGCTTTTCTATTAATAAATAAGATCCTTATTTGAAAGTCAGTTTTTACACATTATGCAAGGAAGGAAAAAAAATTCCATCGTAAAAAAAGTACAACAGATGTACTTAAAAGCTCTGAAATGCAAATGTTGCTAACATGTCTTAAGTTGCTGGCATTAAATTCTGGTTTAAATTTCATGAAAGAAAAATCACGTACAGTACAGACATAGTACATGGGGTATTTCCTAATGAAATTTGGTTTGTTTTAAATGTCAATGTTAGTTTCCCTTCTTGGATCAGTTTTGTGAGACTGTAAAGTATATTTGTTAGAATGAGAATATGTTATTATTTTTAATGTTTTACAGATATGCCTCAGTTTAAATCTACTGAATTCAACCATGAACAGAATATTGTTTGACAAATATCAGCTGAAACCATGACAGCTCTCCCACTGAGCCAGTACAGACTTCAAAACACACACTTTCATTTGGACACTCTTTGTTTAGTGTATTTTTCCTTTAACTGTGTCCCACACTTAGTCATTACTGCCATACATCTGCCTTAATAATACTGCGTTTTTCACCATCTTTTTGTTTGTCTGCTTTTGTACCTCGACAATCCATCTTTGGTTCTTATTTTCTTGTCAGTTTTACAATCGTTCCCTTTTATATTCCCCTCTGGTTTTGTCCTTCAGGCTCTCTATGTTAGCTGTATTCTTCAATTACCTCTTGTAAAATGCTGAAATTTTATTGATATTGCTGAGCTGAGAGAGGGAGAAATTGGTCCAAATGTATTTTCTCTTCTTCTTTAGACTTGTTTTTCCTCAGACCGTTTTTCAGTCATAGAGAAATTTAGCTGAAAAGCAGCCTGTGCTTCTTTCTCGAAAATATAAAAGCTTTTAGTTTAGCTTCTGTAGAGTATTCAGGTACAATAAGCTGAACTCTGTCACCCGGTTTTTACCCTCCTCACATCATCATCGCATCTCACCTGATCTGCAACATCTTTTTGTGTTTTCCCCAGAAAGACGAACTGTCTCGTGCACGTGGCATGGTTTTAGAGAGCGGGAAGGAGCAGCTCATGTTTGACGTTCCCCTCAATGACACCGGCTCGGCGGGACTCGGCATCAGCCTGAAAGGGAACAAGTCCAGGGAGACCGGAGAGGATCTGGGAATTTTCATCAAATCCATCATTCATGGAGGAGCCGCATACAAGGTGACATAAAGTTAATTAGAAACACAATTTAAAGCCTTTTATTGTCTCTTAATTTAAGGTGCCTTGCAACTGTATTGTTCATGTAATTGTAAACGAACAATACATCTGTAGGACCACAAATCTCAAAGGATTTTATTAGGATTTATGATAGATTTTTAAAATCTATTATCAATAAAACTTTGAAAGTGTAGCTTGTATCCAGTCCCCTTGACTGTTTGAACCCTAAATTAAATCCAGTGCAGACATTGCTTTCCAAATTATATAAATGTTAGGCAGAGTCCGCCTGTGTGTGATCTCAACATGCTGTTCTGTGAAGGCCTCAGAGGTTTGTTGGAGAATACTGGTGAAGAAATAGCACCATGAAACCCAAGGAACACCACCCGTGTCAGGGAGAAAGTTGTGGAGAACTTCAAAACCGGATTTAAAAAAAAAAACAACATTGCAAGCTTTGAACATCTTACACTTCACTGTTTAGTACATCGCCTGTTCATGGAAAAAGTATGGCACAACTGCAAACCCACAAAGACATGGTCAAAGTAGCCAAGAGACTAACAGTAACTCTGGAGGAGCTACAGAGTGCTACAGCTCGGGTTGGAGAATCTGTTGACAGGACTTTGGACTGGCCTTTATGTGAGAGTGGCAAGACTGTTCTTGTGATCACAAACCTCTGTTGTGAGTTTTTATTCAAATTGTGACGTCACGGGAAGTCCACTGTTACTCCTCCTGTTCCTGGGCTGAGCTCAGCGCAAGTTAGTGTGCCTTAAAGGTGCAAAAGGTAATCATACCAAAATGGACTATCCAGTCCATGTTTCTCCATGTTTCACTTCATCGGTGGGTCCCAACATTGTCAAATTCCTCAAGAAACACCGTAAGGAAACCTTTCTGCTGAGTTCCAACAGCTATGTAGTGGATACAGCAAACATGTGAAAAAAAGACTATGTTTGAACTTTTATGTATATTTGCAAAACACTGTGATTGAAAACTAACACCTTGAACACATAATCCCCACAGAAAAACATGGTGGTGTTAGGGTCACGGTGTGGAAATGCTTTTGTTCAGCAGGGACAGGGAAGCAGGTCACAGTCAGAAAATGGTCTTAAAATGGCCCAGTCAAAGTCAAGACCTAAGTTCTACTGAGAATTTATGGCAAGTCTTGGAAGTTGATTTTGTCAGGTACTCTCCAATCACTGTAACTAACCTGGAGCCCTTTTCAAGCTGGTAGAGGCATACTCCAAAGACCTGTAGCTGTAACTGCAGGTGCTTCTAGAAAGTATCAATTTAGAGGGGATGATTACAAATTGAAGCCACACTTTGCAGGTTTTTATGTATAAAACTTTTGAAACTTTATTTTATTTTCCTTCCTCTTCAAAAATATACATGTTTGGTGTTGCTCTCTCAAATAAAATCTATTTTCAGTGCATTAAAGTTTGTGGTTGTAATGTGAAACATTTAAGGTAAGGAACTTTACCCTAATACTCACAAGTGCTTTTTATCATTTAGTTCGTCACTTGCATTTAGTTGCACTTTATGGTTTGAAGGATCAAAGCCTAACATCATGGAGATAAACAGCAGAAAAAAAGTTTGACTACCAGATGGTCTCACTGGGTCTCTTCAAATGTTTCTTCTTCCCTGTTGTGTTGTGGTCTCTCTCTCTGTTCACCTTTGACCTTTTCCTCATCAGAAAGCAGGTGATATGTCTTAGTCAGCTGAGACACATGGGCAAGCAAATGTATCCACGTTCAACCAATCTGGCTACAGCTGCTTGTGCCACAGACCTTATAAAATCAACAGAAAGCATTGGGACTAATGTTTAAGGGGCAACAGTGGTGGAGGCTGAGTTCTGTCAGTCAGTCATGGGAGTGTGGGTGGGTGTGTGCATGATTATACTGTGCCATTCGATCTTCTGGTGTTGATTTTTGGTCTTTTCGTCTTTGAGGTGTGGATTCGATTTCCTAGATGTGCTTTTGTTTAAGTAGCAGCTCAGTTATTGAGCTAGAGTGTCTTGTAAAAGTACTCACGCCCCTTTTTACATGTTTTGTCAAGTTAAAACGACAAACTTCAATGTTTTTCAGTGGGATTCTATACGATACACCAACACAAAGTAGCAAGTAACTGAAAGAAAATTTTGCTTTTACAAATAAAAATCTGAAATGTGTGGCAGGCTTCTCTTTCAGTCCCCTTTACTCTGATACCACTAAATGAAATGAAGGTATAAATGATAATTTTTTGTTACTATTTTGAAAACCATTTATCGTTTTCCTTTTCCTTCACAATTATGCAATACATTGTGTTGATGAATTACTTAAACCCCCCTAGAAAAACAGGTCTTTTGTTTAAATGTGCAAACATGTGAAAAAGTTCAATGGGTATAAATACTTTTGCATGCCACTGTTATATTGCTATTAATGTAGCTGATAAAGATATTTTCTTGTTTCTTTAACTGTTAATGTGGATGTGTCTGAAGTAAAAGGTTGTGCGTCTACAGGACGGGCGGCTGCACATCAACGACCAGCTCATTGCCGTAAATGGAGAGTCACTGCTGGGACGCTCCAACCATGCGGCCATGGAGACGCTCCGACGGTCAATGTCGCAGGAGGGAAATGTCAGAGGGATGATTCAGTTGGTGGTGCTGAGGACTTTAAAGGTACTTTAAACACACTTTCTGTGCTGTTACCTACTTTAAAAAATATGTTAGGCTACTTAAAGTACAGCACCTTCAACAGTATTCACACCCCAGTAACTCTTCTACTTTTTGTCAGGTTTTAACCAGCAATTTTATTGTACCTTATAGACCAACACAAAGTAGTGCACAACCGTGAAGTGACGGGAAAATGATACATGGTTCCAATTTCAGTGTAGAGCTTTATTTAGCACATTTCAAAACGGCAAGGTTTACTAAAGTGCTTCAGGATTTACTTTAAAAACAAGTTTGATTGAAAAACAGGCTAAAAACAAGAAGAAACCAAAGCATGACGGAGCTGATTAGAATCTAGCAAAACTCAGATTACAAGGAAACAAAAAGAGATCAGGTTGTTCCTGAACAAAAAGATGTTCTGCTGGTTGTCCAACTAATCAAAAATTGAGACGTCTTTTTAGTCTCTTTCTTAATTTTAGCACTTTTTATGTATTTTTATCTGTGAACTAAAGTTTAGGCTTTGTCAGATTGGACTCTGCAGTGTGTTCCTTGGTTTTCAGGAGATCTAGTTACACGCAGGTAAACTGTTCACTGATTGAGTTACAGCTGGTTTGATACAAGAGAGGTTGGATACAAATGCATGCCACACTTTTCATATTTTTTTTTGTTGTTATATAGTTTGATCCATTTTACCTCACAATTATGCACTGAGTGGTGCTGTTCATTCACATATAGTCCCAGTAAATTTCAAATATAGTCACTAAACTGCAGTGCTGAAGGCTTATCAGGCTTGAAGAAGTACTTTTAAAAAATGCGGTCAAAGTGGACTTTCAGATGACAGATCACACAGATCTTTAATTCATCTATTAGTCGTTGTAAAGCCCACATTTTATTTTCAGCAAGCATTGATACCACAGTTAAATGCCCTTCAGGTCTAAGAGGTTAAAAAGTCACATAAATTGTGACTTGTGTCACCTGACATTTACAGTGACAACTAGATACTGTTATTCTGTTCAAACAAATAATAAAAAAAAACAGTGAAAGCTAGTTGAGAATAATAATGGACTTCATTAGGTCTGTCCATCACAAGGAATCAGGAACCAAACATTTTGTCTACCCTCCTCCATGCCTGGCTCTCAGAAAATAAAGTCATTTTGATCTACCACTTTCTGCATGTGGCTTTCGGCCTTCCTATCCATTCTACAAATTCTTCACTCTAGTCTCTCTGCTCTGCGCTCTGCTTTCTGCTGCTACCAGCATCAGCGGCAAAAAGAGCATTTACACGTCAGCTTTTCAGATTTCATGTCTCTGGGTTCTTTTTTATGCGAGTGTTCTTGACTCAGGTGTGTATCTTTGTGAGTAGAAAGAAAAAAGCTTTTAATCTCATCCTTTTCAGTTTCAGCTTTTCAGTTGATGCCTTTTTACAAGGCCACACAGTCTGTTTGCACAAAACCTCCTGCTCATGTGCAGCCAGGTGAATGGGCCTGCAGGACTGGCTGGAAAAATACTTAATGCAGAGTTTCCAAATACGCAATCACAATTAAAAAGAGGGACAACAGAGTTAGCTCTATCTGTATCAAGGTACAGTAAAGAACATTTAGATTTAGATTAGATTTAGATTTAAATTAAAGCATCCCTCAGTTAAGTAGCATGAAAACAAAACAACCAAATTTCAGTTTTTTACAGTGCTGTGAAAAAAATTGTCTCTTTACAGATTTCTTAGATTTTTGGTTTTTTGTCACACTCAAGTGTGCTTGAGCTTAAATTACATAATGTTGGCCGGATGTTCTCCTTCAGGACTTTCTGCTAGAGGGCATAATTCATGGTTCCATCAGTTATACCAGCCCCTGACGCATTAAAGCACCTCCAGACCACCATAGCCCCACCACCTAGTTTCATTGTTGGTATGGTGTTCTGTGTTAGTTTTACGACAGATATAACAAGATGCATAACTTCCAAGAAATTCACAGTTTCGTCCCGTTTGCTGGCCTTTTCACAAAAGTCTTATGGATCTTCAAGATGTTTTTGGGCAAGTGTGAGATGGACTTTTGTTGTCTTTTCAGTCAGCAGTGTGTTTAACCTTGGAATCCTCACATTGATGCCTCTTTTATCTCTTTTGTTACTGTTAAATCACAGACTAACTGAATCAAGTCAGGTCTGCAGTGCTTTAGATTTTGTTCAGAGTTCTTCTACAATCTCCTGGATGATTCGTTGTTGCGCTCTTGGAGTAATTTTGGTAGGTTGGTCACTCCTGGGAAGGTGCACCACACTCTTCTACTTTTAAGCCTTAGAAATGGCTTTGTAACACTTTCAAGAGTAATCGATGTCAGGGACTTTGTTTTTCCGTCATTCTTGAATTTTTTTACATCAGGTCATAATGTGTTTCTTTTTGAGGTTTTTAACCTACTTCATGTTGTCTGACAGGTTCCATTTAAGTGATAAGTTGATTCTTCTGGTCAACGGGTCAGGCCTGGGTTTGGCGAGTAAAAGTTAATTTTTCGTATCTTTTTTTAATCTTTCTTTAGAATATCTCCTCAACTCTGTTACTGGTTAGTTTTACTGAGTACTAAGTTTGTCTTATAACAGCTCAACATGACCTCTGAGTTTACGCAGCCCCATTTGTTCAACTAAAAGCAGAGGTTGTTTTTGACCATTAGAGGTGTTTCTTTCACATTGGAATAACAGCCTTAAAAGAAAAAAACATGATAAATTCACTTACAAGAGTATTTCTCAGGCGCTGCTAGTGGCGCCTTCGTCCTGTTCACGGCTGTCTCCGATTCGAGTCCTGGGTTTAAGTCCCAGGGCTCGGTGATGTTTGCGGCATGTCTTCCCCTCTCTCCACCCCATTTCGTGTCTGCCCCGTTTCAGAAAAAAACAAAAAATTAAGGCCAAAGGAGAATTTTTCTATAGTCTTGATGGAACTAGATAGCAGTAAACCATAGATACTGCGCTATAGTTTTAAGTTGTTTTAGTTACGAATAAAAGAAACACCTTTTAAACTGACACAGGGGCATGTTGTGGTTGTTTTCTGTAAAAAGAAACACATTTTGTTGAAAGTTAATTTTGGAATACAGTATAACACATTTCCCTAGGAACTTACTGTTTTGGTCAGAAGTTTACATACACTCATCATGGGGAATTAGTTTCATAATTGATTTTGGGCTTTTGAATGATTTATTGGAACCATTATTATTCCAGGGTGAAATAATGATTTTTAAACCAAGAATTTAGTGCACACATTTGAATTCATTGTTAATCTCCTCTAATCCACACACAATCAAAATTATACATACAGAATGAAATGTCCAAACGTTCCCACTAATTATAGGTAAAGTTTTCCTTAACAAGTTGCAACTTGATCAGACTTTCATCAACAAGCTTCTCATAACTCTGGGATGTTTAACCCCTCATATTATCAGGAATAGTAGAGTTTTTTAAAATTGTTTAGTTTCTTGGAACGGATCTAATGTTGAAGCGTAGTCCAGAGATTTTGAACAGCGTTGATGTTATGGACTTGGAATGGGCATCCCAGAAAGCTTTAGAGCAGATAAAGCAGAGTTTGCCTGTTTTATTCATGCCATATCCAGTTTTAATGTGTGTTTGGGGTGATTGTCTTTTGAGGCACCCTGTTGGGTCTACGTTTCAACCATCTAGCAGCTGATTTGAGGTAAAGATGAAGAATTTGGATGCACTCCTCATTTCTAATGCAATCTACTTTTGCAAAATGCCCCAAGTAAAACCCCCCGGGCAGCGAAACACGCCCCACAGCATGAGGCTGCCAAAACCACCGTGCTTAAAAAAAGGAAAAAGGTACAGTGCTCTTCAAAAACTTTTCCTAAATTGTACCCCTTCTTATGGAATTGCAGTCTGGAATTGCTTAGTCTTTGTATTGTCTGTTTTCTTGAAGTCTATTACACTAACTAATTTATTATGATTAGGTTCATCATTTATTATAAATGTAGACTATTTGAAAGTGTATTTCTTCTCATTACTTTCAGTTCATTCATTATTTCTTGTATTAGATTGTTTGGAAGCAATTGACCAAGTCAGCATCATTATTTAGAAGAAACTTGGAATGTACATGAATTACATAAAATCTATAAAGAAAGATAATTTGCTGCCACTTCTCACACGTATGCATTCAGGAAACAAAATGATAATTAAAAAATGTTTTAGATTTTTAAACCCAGTGGTATAATTATTAATTCACTTCTTGTGGTGGGTGTGAGAGCATTTATCTTTTGGAGAAATCTGTTTGCACCGTGACACAGGTTAATGGGAGAACTGGGGAGGGGGCCAACGGGATGTCCACCAAACTGAAGAATGATGCGTTTTGCTCAGGCGCTAGCCACTGGTGCTCTGTGCGAGGTCAAGAGTAGGATGACAAGGAGGATTTATTACCCACACACTGATACTGCTGTTATGTGTTCTTTGTTGTTTGAGATGAGAGCTTATCCAACACAGAGGAACACAAACACATTGTTTTACAAATTCAAAATGACACACAGATGGATGCATATTAATGAGTATGTACATCAGTTTTTCTCCGCACACAGAAGACAAATACATGCAAATTAAATCCCCAAAGAAATTCTCAGAAAAGACACATCAAGAGTGTAATCCATTCTTTGTTTGAGCATTAGGGGGGCCCTCAGAGGGCTCTCCAGGGAGGAGAAAGGTGTCGGTATGATAGTTAGTGCCACACAAACACTGAAAAGTGAAGCACTGTTGAAGATGCTTCCAACTCAATAGGGCGTGGGAAAAGGGTCCTCCACTGTCCTCTGGATACTGTTTTAGTTTCCCAGTCCTGCTGAAGGAGACAACTAAAAGAAGCTCTTATTTATTCATCTCGTTAGAGACGCAACAATCTGAATTTTGTGGCCTATTTCCGAACTCCAGTATCTGTGAAGCTTGCCATGCTGATGCTGAATTTAGATTATTCTGATTTCTCTTTAAGAACCATAACAAGTGAAAATAAATGAACAGCACTGACAGTTTTGTGGTCTTCCTGCCTTGAGCTGTCATTAGTTGTAACAGAGGTGACATCACCTAACTGTCTGAGAGAGCAATGATGGTTTTACTAATATTTTAAGACAAAGTGATTACAGAGTTAACATTTTAAACTAGCTTTTGCATCTTATTTTACGAATTAGTGTGGTTAGCATGCGGCTAACATTACCTTAAAAGTCTGTCTCTGTAAATTCCTTAGATAATGTTGACCTTTACCTCAATTCTGAGAGTTCCTAAATGCTGCAATCATTTCCAAATCCATAATGTTCCTCAACAGACAGAGGCTGAAAGCTCAGTAGGATAAAACAAAGCACATTTTGCAGTAATACATTCAGCCAACCTGTTATCTGATGAAAGTCTTGCTCTCTCTCGCTCTTTGGCAGCCCTAATCAACTGCAGACATGCTTCATCTTACGTCTTACCGATTCTGAAAATATTAACATTTAGTCTTTTTCATACTGGGTCCGTGGTGAAGTGCTACCAGGTCATGTGATAACGCAGGCTGGTAGCATTTAGTGTTTTGTGTTCGCTGACCAGAAAAGGGTCTGATTTTTCAGTTTCTTACTGACCAGTCAAAGTTCAGGGACGATCAAACTGAAAATCAGCTAATTCTGGTCCCCAGTCATTTTGTCAGTGGATACTAAAGCTAGTAATCACAGATTTTAAACACTTTTTATATTAGGCACTAATCATTTCTTTGAAAAATAATAAAAAGTAATTGGCTCCATTTTTAACATTTGTTTTATTTAGTGCAACAATTTACCATTATTTGGTAATCCTCTGTAATCATCTTTGCACGTCTGTCGGATGCATATAGAATATTGCTTTGTAAATGCTGAGTCATTTTTGTTATCTTATCTTTTAGGATCAATATGAGGCGTCACCCAATCGCTCCTTTGACAGCTCGTCTAGCCATTCGGGACTAATCGGCCCTGTCAAAGGTCAGACCCCAGACTCTGTTGTCTCCCCACTGGTGTCCAACCCCATCTATTCCTCCAATGGTGAGTGCAGCTTTTTTCACATCTGTTCTTCCTCTTTCACCCAACTCACATACAAACTAGTTTGATTTTAATTTACTTGTAGCATCATTTACTACAGGCCTCTCCTTTTGCTAACCATAGCAAGTTAAATATTTACTACGGATAAAGGAGAAAATGAATGCAATGTGACATAAAAAGACCCTTCTCCAATATGCGAGAACATTTGTTTGATATTTGCCAAAGACAAACTAAATAAAACATAAATGAACTTTCAGGCACTTTTGTTGAATCTGATCTGAATTCATCCCCCTACAAGAGTTTTATTAGTCGATAATAATGTCAGTCATAGTTTAAGTATATATCTATTTTTTTAATTTTTATTTTTTTGTGTAAAAAGGTTGACAAAAACTATGACAAAAAATGTTCATCTAGAAACTGAAAAGAGGTCAAATAACTTAACAACCATTTCTTTGGGCTATGGAATGGGGTGAAATACCAGAAGTTAACATTTTATTGCATGAGAAGAACAAACTAACATCATCTAGAGTGGCTCCAAACGAGATTTGAACAAAGTACTTTTTTGCTGTAAGGCGGTTCTTATTTGACGTACAGCTAAAATGGTAAACCTTTTTGTAGCTGAAGTAAACAACCTTCCCTCATTAGGATTTTGAGAATCAGTTTGATAAACTGATCCAAAACAACAGAAACGTCTGCTTTTGGTTTGAGTTTCACTGCCTAATCTCAGACTTTTAAGTTCAGTCGCTCATGGTTATGTAAATGTGAGAAGCAGTTGATCAAAGATTAATTAATTGTGCCCGCTGGTATTCATGCCTTGCCTTTAGTAGACAATGGTCAGCACACCGGGTCTTGCTGTCGACCTTCCTGTCCAAGCATAAAAAAAAAAAAACAATATTATGTGCTGTTATTTGTTGCAAGGTAGATAGGTAATTGTACAAACTGGGACTCCAGCAAAAATTGTGAACATAAAAGTAATCAGCAACATATAATAGCCAGTTGGTTTCCTTGAAGGATGTTTCTTTTCAGTGAAATATTTAAATCATTTTCCTACACACATTTAACACTACATTACACATTTAAGCCCAAGGCGAAACCAAAAACGTTCGCATATAACTTCCAGCTGCAAAAGCCAATATTCAGTTGTAAATTAAGAATGGAAACTTAGAAGTTGTTAAGTTTGAGGCTGTTTTAGATGGCAATAGCGGTTATTTATTGTCCCTGTATGGGTCCAGAATCCTCCCTGCTACTCTTAACTGAGAACATGCTGACTACTGTTTACTGCACGTCTAAACACTGACAATAAGATATTTCAACCGAACACCGCGCATTTTTTGGAAAATGGATTCATTATTGTTTTTGGTATGAGAAGCCAGTTCTTTAGGTAAATAAGTGAGTTTTTATACTTTCCTCCTTCTCAGACCATTTGAGCTAAAGTTATCTGTGCAAGCTGCATTTGAAGGCAGCATTAATTTTAAAATGAAAACACTTGAACCCGTTTTTGTTTAGTAATTATAGCCTCACCACAGTTTTAATTACAGTAATCTACACTGAGCATTGTTCTCCCGTAATAAAGTCATCAGCGTCTCTGGGAGGAAAACAGTATAATTGTACATAAATTTAAATTCTTCTACTATTTTCCATTTGAATCCAGTGGAGAAGCCCTGCATGCATTTGAGCCAGTTGCTTTTTTAGGTATCTGCCCACAGCATAGATGCATTAATATATAACCTGGAGGTTGTCCTAACATCTCTTCAGAGGACTTTATACTGACTTCTCATTAATATAATTCACTGACATTAAAACCTGACTTCAATTTAAACCAAGTCTGCATCATAAATGTTCCAGTTTATTGGGCAGCCCTAGTAAAGTTGCATGAAAAGTCTTAAAAACAATTCGATAAAATAGAATTATATAAAAGAAGTTTACCTAAGACATCGTTGCCCTGTTGCCCTTCGGTAAAAATATGATGTGACACAGAGGCTCATTGCTTTTAACACTCTGCAAGGTGGGAAATATAAGAGAACTTGCCACGTAAATAAATCAGATGTGTGTTGATATTCATATTTTAGTTAACGGCAACAAGGAAATAACCTGGCTGAATTTTAACATATTTACATGTAGAGCAACGATTAATCATTTTAAAGCAGCTGGAACCTGTAAAGGAAGTAATTAAAGTTGATTTGTGAAGCGCCTTTCACAGACAAAACTATCACAGAGCGCTGTACAAGCAACCGATATTAAAATTAAGTGCCGATAAAAAAGGTACAATAACACACAATAAAAATAAACAGGAAGTGGGGTAGAGAGAGGGGGAAGACATACAGCGAGAGGTCTACCGGTCGGGACTCAAACCCTGGACGGCTACGTCGAGGACTGAGGATTCTGTAAATGGGTCATGTGGTCTACTGCTACGCCACGCCCCAAAAACAATAAAGTTTTTAACTGTCTTGTTAAAAAAAGGCCACAAAGTTAACTAAACAGGAAGACTTGTCCTCAGCCTTGCTGCTGCAGACTGGAAGGCTTTGTCCCCCTCGGTCTTCAGTCTGCTGCGTGGAGCAACCAGAACATTCTGAGTCTCTGAATGGAGACAGCGAGCAGCAGTACGTTTTGTAAGCAGATTAGATAAGTAATCTGGGGCCTGGCTGTTTAGAGCTCTGTATGTTAGTGTGAGAATTTTAAAAAGAATCCTATAATCTATTGGTAGTCAATGTAGAGAGTATAAAAGAGGGTTAATGTGAGCTTGCTTGTTGGAATGTGTTAGTAGTCTGGCTGCAGTATTTTGTATGGCTGGGTAGTGTAAAAGAGACAATTTATCCAAACCAGTAAACAGCGCATTACAATAATCTAAATGCAATGACTCCAATGCACCAATTATTTTTTCCAGTTCAGCTGAAGAGACCAAATGTCACAGTTTAGAAATGTTCCTTAAATGAAAGAAACGAGACAAAAATTTGTGAGTCAAAACCCAGAGAAAATCAAATATTACACCAAGATTTCAAATGCTGGACTTAGAAGATGGACAAAAAGAAGCAAGAGCCTGACTGATTTTTGTATTTAGTTCAGGAGGAGCTATAATCATGGTACCAGTCATTTAGCGTAATCACTAATCTGAGGTAAACAGGAGACTAGGGTGAACAACCTATGCAATTTATGAGGCTAAAAAAACATATACAGCTGAATATCATCTGCATGAAAGGGGAATAAAGCCATTAAAAGTTAGAATGATGCCAGCTGAAGGAAGCATGCAAGAAGCAAGCAGTAATGGACCCAGAATCGACCCCGTGGAACCCCACAGGTTAACAGAAAACATACCCCCAGATAAACAAGAAGAAAAACAATCTAGTGGAGAACCAGCTAAAACCCTCAAGCTATTCAGTTAAATGTTATATAGTCAGTAGTATCTAAGGCTACACTGAGATCAGGTAACATTATTATGGAACAATTCCCTGCATCAAAGGTCATTAAAAGATCGTTATAAACCTTTAAAAGAGCCGTCTCAGTGGAGTGCAGTTTTTGAAAGCCAGACTGAAAGGGGTCAAAAATCTGTAACTTACATAGTAGAGACTTTCTGCAACATTTTCTACTTCCCTTGGCAAAAATTATGTAATCACCAGTCTCAGAGGATCTACTTTCAGTTGTTTTATTTTGTCGAAAAGAAGCAGATCACAGACATAACACAAAACTACAGTCATTCTAAGTGTCATCTTTCTGTCTTTAAGAAACACTGAAAGAAATCAAGAAAAAATTGTTGTGGTAGTCCGTAACAGTCACTGTTTTAGCTCAAGCAGAGGGAAAAAATTATGGAATGACAGTGAAAATTTTTATTCCCAAAACTAACACCTGCATTAGATTCGATCTGCTCGTTAGTCTGCAGTAAAAAGGAGTGATCACACCTTGGAGAGCTGTTGGACCAAGTGGACTGACATGAATCATGGCACCAACAGGTGAGATGTCAATTGAAACAAAGGAGAGGATTATCAAACTTTTTTAAAAAGATAAATCATCACACAATGTTGTAAAAGATGTTGGTTGTTCCCAGTCAGCTGTGTCCAAAATCTGGACCAAGTACAAACAACATGGGAACGCTGTTAAAGGCAAGCATACTGGTAGACCAAAGAAGACATCAAAACGTTAAGACAGAAAACTTAAAGCAATATGTCCAGAAAACAGAATATGTACAAGAAAACTGACGAGGAACAAATGGGAGGAAACTGGAGTCAACGTTTGTGACCGAACTGTTAGAAGGAAATTATTAACACCTAAACAGAAGAAAACAAGGTTACTGTGGATGACTGGATGAGAGTCATATTCAGTGATGAACTGTGAATCTGCATAGGGCGAGGTGATGATGCTGGAACTGGTCAGGTGAAGGCACTGGGGAGATGGCTGTCATTACATCTTCAATAAATGCACTAGTTGACGTTGACATTTGGAAACTTTTTTTATCCCATCAATTGAAAGGATGTTTGGGGATGAAATCACTTTCAAGATGATAATGCATCTTGTTATAGAGCAAAAACTGTGAAAACAATCCATGAAGAAAGACACATAAGGTCAATGTCATGGCATGCAAATAGTCCAGATCTCGATCCTGTTGAAAATCTGTGGCAGAAGTTGAAGAAAATGGTCCATGACAAGGCCCCAACCTGCAAAGCCGATCTGGCAAAAGCAATCAGAGAAAGTTGGAGCCAGACTGATGAAGAGTACTGTTTGTCACTCATTAAGTCTGTGCCTCAGAGACTACAATCTGTTATAAAAGCCAGAGGTGGTGCAACAAAGTACTAGTGGTGTGTACGAGTTGTTTCATTTTTCCATCATTTTTCCCTCTGCTTGAGCTAAAACAGTGACATTTTTTCTTGATTTCTTTTAGTGTTTCTTAAAGCCAGAAAGATGATGCTTAGAATGACTGTAGTTTTGTGTCATGTCTGTGATCTGCTTTTTTTCTCTCGACACAATTAAACAACTGAAACTAGATCCTCCGACTGGTGATTACATAATTTTTGCCAGGGGTTCTAGAAATTTACAAAGAAAATGCAGTTCTTCAATTGTATGATAAATTGGATGAACGCTGCTGTCAAGATTGGGTTCCTTTAAAAGTTTCCTCAAGGTGTTTAAAATAGGATGGATCACAGCCTTCCCTTAGTGAGCTGTTTAATGTTTGACAGCAATGAAAGACCAGTGCTGGTGAGACTCCCAGACCAGACAGAGGGAGATAATACACTATAATGCCAAAAGTATTGGCTCACACCACCAAATCAGTAGATTCCATTGTTACAATCTCTTCCATGGCTGCAGGTGTATAACGTTTAGTGTGGAGAAACTTGACTGGGCTGCACAGAGTCCTGACCTCAACCTTTTGGAGCACTTTTGGGATGAATTAGGGCGAAGGCTGCAATTCTGGTTTTCTCATCTAACTATGAACACACACTAAACCTCGAATATGTTTACAGAATAGTTAAAGTTGGTATTGCTGACATAAAAATAACAATCTTTAATAAAGCGCCTGTGTTTTATTCAAACTTGAGAAAAAACTCTGGATAACAGGTAGAATTAAAGGAGACGGACTTATGATGACTGAAAATATGTTCGTTTATGTGCAGATGATCGAGAGTAACACCTCAGGTAAAAAAGTCCAAGGTGTGCAATGCCGTATGAGTGGGGCCAGATACATGTTGAACAAAGTTAAGTACAGTTGAGTTTTCAGCATGAATATTAAAGTCTTCGAGAAATATGATCCGGCCTAATTTAACAGTGGAAGATAAAAAGTTTTAAAGGTCAGACAGAAAAGGTACAGCAGACCCAGGGAGACGATACGTTCAATACTATACATAGGCTGAGCTCGTCCAGTTTTGATCATTGTCATCTCGAAAAAGCGATAAGAGTGTCTGTGAAAATTACACAGAACTATAGCAAACAAGGTTGGACGAGAGCCCAAGTTTATCTTGCCACCACACATATAGATCTAATAAGGAAGGTAAAACCTTCAAAGGTCACTGAGAAAAATGAAGTGTGTCGTCATGGGGTCACTATGTCTCCATAACAACTATTAGATGCCATCTACAAACAAGTGGTTGGTATGGAGGCCTGGCAGGACAAAAAGCTTCTGTCCATTCATGTAAATGTGTGGACTTTACTAAGCACTACTTAGTTTTTTAACAACACTCCAGATGGGTCTGGCCAGTCAGACACGGGTGATTTTGAATTTTCAAAGCAACAGTTTTATTTTTCCAAATATTTTCATTCATATTTTGTTGCTTCTTTTATCTTTCATCTGATTTCCAAGCTTTCTTTTTCCTGTTGGTCCTATTATTTTTTTGCTTTCTATATTTGTAGAGTTGGAAAATGTAAGTTACTAATGGCTGAATGTTCTGTGTCGCAGGCTCACACTAACTTTAGCTGCGTCTTTGCCTGTATCGTCTGTGTGTAGCGCTCATGTGTAGCTGTTTCTGTGTGTTCTTGCCCTTATCTTATTGTGGTGAATATAAATCTGTTTGCACAGTGAGTCACGTTGGCCTTCTTTTAAACACTTGGTTAGAGTTTAGTAAGCCCTGGTTGTGGTACGTCTTCAGGATATAAATGTAAATCAGCCAACGCTCCATCGCTCATGTGATCCTCATGGTTCTCTTTGCTCGTTTGTTTGAAAGTGAGCCTTTTTATTCCTGAATAATATCTCTGCATGTTTAGTGTTAGCCTCCATCGTGTGTGGGTGTGTGCATGTGGGTGTGTTGGTTCAGGGATTTTTGGCCAGTATCAGACAGTGTTGGTTTTATTTGTCTGTGTGTTTACACTGAATCTGGCAAACAGCTCTGACCTTGAATACACTTCGCTGTTCAAATTCACCTCAGCTATAGTGTCATTTGGATGAACATGTTGGTGTGGGTTTGCATTTCTAAGCCAGTGTTTGTGTACAGTAGGCACATTTCTTAGGCTCTAAGTTATTTTGCGTGCTTGGTTGTTTATCTTTGTGCATAAGCGTGCGTTTGTGTCTGCCAGTGTTTTACCCTGCTAATGAACTGTTTCATACTCTGAATTAGTTTTATTTGGGACTAAGGTCCAAATTAGAATTATTTTTTGTTATTTTTCCTTCTAATGCTTGCTTATGCACAAGAATAAATTTAGAGTAAAGAACCACTGCATATGTATTTATGCAGATGTGTTAATTTTGTATTTATGTAGATTTCTATAATTATTTATCTCCTTGACTGCATCTTATTATTTCTGGTACCATGATCCTTTGCCTTAGCTATTTTTCATTGTATTTTTTCTGCTTTTATTATGTCTTCCCTGAGAAGTAAAAAGCTTGAACAGTTTGAAATACTGTTCTTATTTTTAATTTCACAGTCAAATCACTCGTAGCTTTGGGTGATAAGAACCTATTTCCTTGATGTCTCTCTGACCAACATGAAGATCAAATCTTGAACTGTCTTGGCTCCGATTGCACTGTTGTGGAAATGCTTCCGCGCTCTTGAGGAGCTTAGTGAAAACTTGGAGAGCCTGCTTTTGACAAGTATGTCAACTGAACTGGTAACATCATGACGAGGTCAGTGGGGTGTTCAGTATCATTTGAGGCTGAAAATTAAACAAACTTACCTCTTCTGATTTTGGCTCTAAAGAGTGCACTTCCAGTGGTGCTGAAAATCCTACTGGACCTTAAGAAAAAGGGAGTCTAATGTTGGCCAACCACGGTTCTTCTTCTTTGTTTGAGACTTCAGAAACGTGGAATTTAAGAAAATGCTTAAAAAATAATTAAAACACTGTCCGCTAATTGTTACTTTCTATTAAACATATTTTAAACACATTCAATCTTCCCATAGGATAAAAGTAGCTGCACACTTGGAGCCTTGACACAGTAATCATTGAATAGTTAAACTGAAGATGTTTGAAGAAGATGCTGTCCTTCATCTAGACTCAGAATTAATTTTCCATATAGTGAAATGTAGCGGGCCACTTAAAGTCAACAGTGTCTCTCTTCAGAGATGAAAAGGTTCAAAGTTCAAGAGTTGGTTCATGCAACAACCTGTTTTTTTGCCATGTTTTTTTTCTATGCTGTTTATTGAGATTCACATGATCTCAAATGGTTTTGAGGTCATGTCATCTGTTGACCTTTTGGTCAAAGTGTTGTCGATTGATAGGGAAGATGAGTTAAGAGTCATTGCAGTACAATACATTGGCTTTAATAATACATTTTCCAGTTAAAATGCTAGGTTTTTATGATGTAAAAAATGAGACCATTAATGATCAATTAAAATCTTTTTCCAAATATAATATGACAAACACATTTTTTGGAGGGGTGTAAAAAAGTTGTAATAACCTTGTGGACACCCCTGAACTAATGCTATGCTGGAGCACATTCTGATTCGCTTTCAGTATTTTCAGTACTTTTGTTTTCTTTTAGTTAAAACTATTATTTACAAAGAGGTCAAACTGTTTAGAAGGACCTAACTATATGAAGGTATCAGTCAGGAGAAGAGCACACAAAGTTCCACAGCATGGTTTAAAAACCGAGGTGCAATAAAGACAGTCATCAGTAACTGGAGAACATATTGGAGAATAGTAACATTACCAAAAGCTGATGTTTTTTGAAAAGACAAGACAGAAACTGCTCAGAGAGGCTGCCAAGAGGGCAAGGAGTTACAGGACCGTCTCTGTTCTACACTTTAAAACAGTTTTCTGTATTTGTTTGGACTCAGGAGTAGGATTGTCAGAAGGTGGCCTTCCAAAACAAAACATCTACCGGGCTAAAATCCAAAACCATGTGAGAGAATGTGTCATGGTCTAATAGACCTAAACTTAAAACCTTGGGTGATGATTTCAAAAGGTGCATTTGGCACAAAACAACACTGAGCACTAATCACCAAGAGGACACCATAACCCCCTGTGAAAGTTGACGGGGGCAAAATGATTCCTCATGGTCTCACTTTTTTATAAAAATCTGGCATTTTAACAGGGGTTTATACACTATTGATAGCCACTTAACCCTTGCTAAGTGCAAACCGGATTATGGATTAAGCACATATTTGTAAATGTTTGTTCTAGCTTAACTAAATCTACTGGTGACCAGCACAACCTGACATCACACCCACATTGTTTTTTCATGGTTTGTAAAACAGACTAGTTGCAGACAAACGCAGCTGACAGAAAGGAATAGTTTAGTGTCGAAGAAGACAATTTGTCTATCTGCTGTTGGGGAAAACTGCTATTGATCTATCATCCACAACAAATGCCTTTTCACTTCAAATAGCGGGAGTCAGTGAAAACAGATTTCTGCGTGTGTGAGGTGAAATAAAAAATGTGTTTTTGACAGTTTGGCTGATTAAGGTGCTAGCAGCGAAGAGGAGGAGGAGGAGGAGAAGAAGAAGGAAGGGAGTTCAGGGGAAAAAAAATAAAAAGCTTAAAACTGAGCGGGAGATAAAATGATTTATTGGGAGATCTGAGAGGAGAGATAAATGGCAGCCAAAATATCAGATTGCAAGAAAAGGAGCTGGAGAAAAATAAAGCAGGTGATTAGTGGGGAAAGAGGGAGGAAGGGATGGAGATGAAGGCGACGTGATATCTTCAGACGTGCCTGTCTTCCCCTGCAGTTCCAAACGTCTCTGTTTTCAGTCGCACGTGTGCAGATGCAAGCAGATAAAGGGCATTCAGAGAAGGGATGTGCAGTAATTCCAGCTTGTGTTGTGCAGCAGCAAAGCACTCTGAGAAGTGATGACTGTATGTAAATGGAACTGGAGAGGATTTTGTGTCTGTGTATCAAGTTGTCATAAATGCAGACAAAGGCATATCAGTGTGAAACATTTGCTTCATCTTCAGCTGCTTTTTTATTATCTCTTTTTTCTGTTACTTAGTTTTACTCGTCTGTACATGTTTCTCTACTTTCGTCTCTTAACTTTGCTGGGAAATAAGTACTGGCAGTCTCTAAATACTCTTCACAACAAACAAAGTGTTGGAAATTCCAGCTCTTTTCCTTTTGGTAAAGGAATAAGCTTTAAATATGGCTCAAAAAGTCAGTTTTCCCAAATGATAGCAGCCGGAAGTTCATCCATAAATTACGACGAGGATAACCTTCCAGCTTGGCCGTGTTTGTCTTCTATCAGGTCCATGATGGAAGGCTTTCCAGCCTTTCTTAGATTCCATCTGATGTAAGTCTTTTTGGAACAATGGACTCAAACCACCACCATACCGCTGTGCTGCAAGCCTATTTTCACCCACCTTTCACTCATGTTCTATTGAGCAGCAGTAGCCCCACTTAGGAGGCTTTCAGACGCAGTATTGAGCTCCAGGTTGCCGCCGTTTTGGAAGCACTCCGAGCCTAAAATGCAGGAAAGTAGATTTTAAGCCCGACAGTAGTGCTCTTGTTGTGTTTATGGAGTATAGAGCGTAAATATAGCACAAGCTATTATGTTGCCAGCTGGATTCATTTAAGTCGGTGTTTAGATCAGATATTCAAGAGACAGACGACTGAAAACAGAAGCTGAAACATGTGGACCATCTCTTTAGATTTCAAGGAAATAAAAGTGTCTATACTTGGCATCCCGGGTGTAAAAATGTGTAAAAATTCTAATAATAAATCCATCTTTTATTGCAGTAGCATAATCTGAAACATGGAAGATTTCTAAATATCCAACCTTTAATATGAGTACCTGTATTTAATCAAATACTTAGAAACAGTGGTGCCACAATTATTGGTTCTCTTCTCATATAACGTTTCACTAGGTTGGAACAAACAAAGAGAGGGATCTGTTTGTCTTTGCACAATCTCTCCAGATCAGAGGTCAGCAATTAATGTTCTCAGGCGACAACATGAGAATCAAACATTCTTGTCGAGGATCGGATCATTAACTGGACTAAATGATTCAAAAACACATAATTGGTAATAAACTCTACATGTGGTGGCCATAGTCATTGCAAGGAAACTCAGAAATGTCAACTCTAAAAAGATATCTTTTTCAAGCTCAGTTATTAAAAAAATCCCAATGTGTAAGTGTTTTTTTTCACTGTTTGGTTAGTCTGAAAATGTTAATTTAAGCTGTGGTTCTCGTGAACAGAACCACTTTACTTTAGACCTCTGTAAATAAGTCCTAGATTGGACCTAAATGATATAAAAACATTGAGTACGATATACGTATGTATATATTTTTTTTGCAATTGTGGCCTTTTTTTACATTGTTTTAGACAGAAAATGGGCTCCCAGAGAAGGGAATAAGACATGTAGCAACGGCCCTGAGGTCAGGACATAAACTACATGGAGGACCTTCTTATATGGTTTTCCTGTATGCTACGCACCGCCCCGAATTGCGATATTTTTACCAAAAACAATCGCTTCAGCCCTTGACATCTTGGACACCATCATCTCTATCTCATTGGCATGCAAAGTGTGTAATCATGACAATTTAGAAGAACAGCTAACAAATCCTTAGGAATATTATTAATGTGCACACTTATATTGTAATAATGATGAACTGTCCAGTTATTTTGTGCATCAATTTTTGTTTTTAGTTTGAGCCGACATTGGCGCATAGAACATGATGTTCATGCTACTCAGAGAAACCCCTGCAGTCGCCTGGATGAGGCTGTAAAATGTTCAGGTTTGTTCTAGATTGTCCAGAGTCCATGGACTTCCCTCATACTGTCTTCAGTTCCGAAGACAGTGGAAGAATATAATTTCCTCCCCTAGTGAACCATTTCTGTGTTGATTTGGTCATATGTTTCAGATCTTTCTCCTGTTGAAAGACCCAAAAAAAGACTCATTTTCAGTTTTCTGAGACCACCAAACTTTTTTCTCTAGTGCCGTGATATTTTCACGAAGCCATGCAGGCCAATAATGTTTGAACAACAAAGAGAGCCACACCATGACAGATCCTCCACCATAATCCTTTATTTTGCACTAGACCTGCCTGGAGTCTGTGTTGCTCAAAAGCTAACTTTTAGTGACTCTCTAAACAAATCACTCAGTTGCAGTTAGTCCCTGTAGCATTTAACAAAATCCACACATTTAATTTTGATTGTAGGGCAGAAAAGCTTTTTTCTGACATGCCTCCCAAGCAACCAGTTAACATGTAGTACTGTTTAATGGCTGTTATGGAGGCTTGGTGACCCCAGCATGCCACATTCTCCTGCAGGTCTTTTAGGAGATATTTTACCTCCCTTATTATCCTCCTTAATGTGCATGGTGGCAAGAAAAACATGGTGTTTCATGCAGCCCAGGGACCTGTGGATAAGGGAAATGGGCATCTGTGTCACGTCATATTGATACCTAGGGAACCAAAAGGTCATGAAATGTGGTTGTTTTCTTGCTCTCTGGAAACTGAACATTTTCATAATTTGTTCTGTAAGGATTATGATTATTGATTAATACATATTTATCAAAAATTCTAATTAAAAATCATAATTAAGAAAAATTATTTCTTAACCAAAAATCATTACTTACTAATAGAAATCAGAGATGTCCTCTGGTGTTGTGATTATGGGCTCAAAGCCCTTAATAATTACAATTAGTAAGTTATCATTAATAATTGATAATCATTAACTAAAACCACGATAAATGTCACTATTTAATCAAATTTAATAGTCCAACTTCTGCCTCCTGGCTGATTTGGTGATTGCATCCACGTCCGCGATCCAGCAGCACTTGCACAGCAAATCAAAATACTCAGCAATAAAACACTTCAATCAGTATTGCGCTGCAACAAGTTGATACCTTGGATTAACTACTGGTGATTCTAAATCACCTTAACTATGTCTAATCCTGCCCAGACTTCTAAATGCACCTAACTGATTTAATATGAAAAAAACGAAATTACTCTGACGTTGAGTGGCCGTGTGGAGGATAAGTTTGCCTGCGAGCTTTTCTCTCCAGATATGCGCCTCCGTTGCCTCTTCCCATGAGACATGCTGGAAATGGCAACAAAAGTTTATTTTCCGCGGGTTTTATAATCCCAGGTGACGTCAGAGCTGTGACGTCTGTTGAGCTGCGCAGCCCAGCTGGTCTATCCCCCCAAAATGGATGACCCCAACAGTTGTATTATTTTTTTATGTCCTTCACTTTTCCAGTCACTTCCCCTCTGTGTTTTTTTTCCAAAACAAATCACCAAATATACACTGTCAGCTAAATGCGGAGATATGAATCTTTATCCCTGCTGTGACACAGCTTCATTGAATCTGTGTGGAAATACAATTTATTAACATAAACATCAGGGTAACCTGATTCCACAGGTAAGAAAAATTAGTTTTGCTTGGCTGTATTATATTTGTTCAGGTTTTTATTATTTTTTTATTTGCCTTTCAGTGACCAATGGGAGTTATTTTCACATGGATGAGGAGGAAGAGGAGGGGCTGCTGTACAGACAAGATGAGGAGATCAGCAGCTTTAATCAGCTGCAAAGGTGTGTTTGAGCTTTCTACCAGAGTCAGCATGCAGAAAGCTTAAATATATCTGATAATTCAACCCAAGCGATGACTATCATCTTTACTAATCACTCTTTATCAGCTTCCTGTTCTCAGCCTTGGGGAAAACAGTTGGAAATGTCTTCATTCAGTCTGAACTTTAAGGTGTTTTTTGATTGGTTGGAATTTAGGTCACTGTCAATACAGTATGTTTAATTTCAGTATTTTGCTGTTTTGTTTGTCACTATAAGAATTTAGCAACATTTTTTCTTTTATTTTATGGTCTGCTTTATTTATTTTTTTAAACAATTAATTGTGAATACCTTTAATTTTTTTTTAGCCCCGACTGAAATCAACTGAAACAAAAAGAAATACGGAGCATTTTTTTTATCATCTTAATGAAAAACGTGAACAAGGCTGTTTTTTTGCAGTCCATTTAAAAGCTTTTACAATCTCAAGCAGATGCATGAAGTTGGACACTTGTCGTCTGTATTTTACAACTATGAACTGTGGCAAAATGCAAATATTGGATAAAAACAATTGTAGCAGATACTTCTTTGCTAATGAATCACAACAGCTTCAGGGAAAAATTAATTGTGAACTTTTTGAATATATATTTGGAATTGATGAGTCCATTTAGAGGACAAACTGACCTTCTGAATGTGCAACTGGTGACCCATGCTCAAATCTAACAACCTTCTCATGAATCCTTTGCAGTGAAACTTCTCCCATGGCCCAGCCCCAGGCTCCCACCCAGAACCTGAATCAACTCCAGTTCCAGCACATCAAAGCCTCCAAAAGCATGGACCTGGGTACGGCTCAGAACCAGCATCCCATTGGTGGGGAGGATTTTTGTATAGTTTTTCTGCTATGCATGCTAGCTGCATGCATCTCATCCTTGTTTGGAAGGCTTCCTGCAGATGCATGGCTGCACAAACCGCATGCAGACTGACATCAGTGCAGGCTTGGATACAACATGTGGGATCTGTTGATCCTGTTTGATTATATGTGCATTTTTGCATTTTTTTTAACTAACTTACTCACATTATTGTAGATATTCCTGCCAGAAAGACAGTAACGCTGCCAGTGGTTGGATCATTGATAGGGTGTGGTATGTTTTCATTTATAAAAGCCTTTTTCTCCATTCCTATTTAGTTGTCAGACAAAGCTAACATTTGGTGTAAAATGTAAAGAGAACGTCAGGGTGAGTGTTTTATTTCTGAACCAAATGTCAGAAAGGCAACTTTCAACCACCGTAAGAAGTCTCTGACATCGCTGACATCTCTGTCACCTGTTGGTCCCTGATTGCTGATGTTCTCGTGCGAGTGCTGAGTGACATTTCAGTTATTGTTAAAAAGTCAGCTCAGAAATACACATGTGCGTGTGTGCACACTTATGTCTGTTCCTTTGCATACATCAGCGCAACATGACAGCGGTCGCAGCAGCACAACAAAAGTGTTTTGTTTCAAATGTCACTTTGCTCAGTCCTCCTCCTCCTCGGGTGCCAGATGTGAGCGCACGTCTGCGTGCGGATTTGAACAAAAGAGGCAGAAATTAATGTGAACTGCGCAAACATTAATTTCTACACAAATAACATGCTGATGATACGTCTTTTGTTGTTTTGATGCAGATTTACTACAACTTGGCTTATGTCTCGGTCAGTTTGGGTGCAAATTTGTATTGCTATTTACTGTCTAGTCTCAGCTCTAAATTTTGTCAAATTAGATAAAGGAGGAAGTATTTCAGGGCTTTTTAACCTAGCAGTAATCCTGGAAATGTTCTGCTGATCTGAATCACATCTTCTTTTCTGCTAGACCTTTCATTTTCCAACAGTTTATCAGCTGCATTTTTAAATGATCAGGGATTAAGACATTTTTACTTTACTTTACTGCCAGTACCTTGTTGCCCTTTGGTTTCATGTCAGCTGCTGCTAACGGAGTTACCATTAAACGTAGATAGTAAATGAAAGGGACCGAGAAAAGGTAAAGGACTTTTGTCTTTTGTCTTTTGTCATAATGAGATGCATTGCATACGCTTGAACATTTTGCTCATTTTGTCACATTTGAACTAGAGGGTGACACAGGAGTGGATTTTCTCTCCTGTCCCATCCCGCTCCCACAGAAAAATGTCTTGTCCCATCCCAATCCCAGGCCAGCATAAAAACAAAATTCTGTCCCATCCCACTCCTGGTAAATTGACTCCCACTCCCATCCGTCTTCATTTAGTCTTTTTTGCAATTTCTTTGTTTGAAGGACCAGTTAGGTCCCTGTTTTTAGCTGTAGTAAAGACTAGTTAAAGTAAAAAGAATAATAATGAAGAAATAATAAAATATCAAACCAGGAAACAGACCATGCCTATCTTAGCTGAATAAACAAAATGCACATAGTTGTATTTTACTCATTTATTAAGTGATTGTTTCCTTTGAACAATGACGTTACTTTTATGTTTCAAGTTGCTGAAACGAAAGAAAAATGCACCTAGCAAGAGAACTGTACTTGGTGAACAAAAGTGCAAAAAGGCATTACCTTCATAATTTAGAAACTGTACCTCAATGGTTCACAGCCCTGGTCCTCAGGGACCCCTTCTCTGCAAGTTTTAGATGTGTGTCTGCTCCAGCACACCTGATTCAAATTATGACATGACCTCCTATACAGGCATCAAGAATGGAGGGTCAAACTGGACAAAATTAATACAATAAAATCATCATTAAATAAATAAATGTTGTGAATGTCCCATAAGTGAAGTAAATGTAACATGAAAGAAATGTAACATTACATGTGCCATTAAATTAAAGGTACCATTTATTTATTTAATACATCATTTGAAACAATAAATGTACCATTATATCATGAAATGGACTATTATGCAATTAAATGTGCCACTGAATAATTAACTATAATTTTAAAGACGACATGACGTAATTAGTGGTACACTTAATACTTAATGATGTATTAAAATAAATTGTACATTTAATGGTACATTCAATTTTTTTCTATTTCACAACATATTTATTTAATATCTTCCCTTGATGAAGCCTTTCCTCTCTACTGTGGCAAAGGCTCTTAAATCTTTAGTGCACATGGAGCAGTTTTGTTGGTCAGATGAGACTTGACGCGTGAAAGAAGAGACGAAAGAAGAGATGCAGGACTGATTCAATCCAGAATTTGTCTTACAAGTGTGCCTTAATCACTGGTGTACTTGATTACGACTAAAGACGTTTTACAAGCAGCATACTGCGTGTAAACAACGCTGCATTCGACTCCTCTGAACTTCGGTAATATTTGCGACTTTCCTGTCAGCTCTGTGAGTTTAATAGATAAGTCCTTACTTCTGACTTTCCGTTGCAAATCCAATTTTACCACATCCAGTTCTCCACCTGCGTTTGCTCCCTCTATTCTGAACGCAGGAGGAAAACATCAATCAGAAGCACTGTTGGCTTGTGGGTCATGTAGTTCGTTTGACTCGCATTATAGTATATGCTTATTAGAAAAAAAACTACACATTTGCGGCGTCACTCCAAGTTATTTTTTCTTAAAGTTTATAACAAAGTCTCAGTTTTACATTTCCAAAGACAATTGATCCTAGTTTGTTTTCCCTCCTATTGGTTAGCTCCCGCTCCCATTCATGTTTTATCCTGTACCGTCCCAATCACATGATCTTTACTAATGCTGCCTCCCATCCCGCGGGATTCCCATGGGAATCCTGTGACCCGTGGGATTCCTGAAAAAATGTCAGCCTCTAATTTGAACCACAAACTTCAGTGTATTTCATTGGGATTTTACATGATAGACCAACACAAAGTAATGCATTTTTGCAGATTGGAAAGAAAATGACATATAGCTTTAAAATAATATTTATGGAAAATAAAGTCTTCCAAACATATACACTGTGTAAATAAAATCCAGTGCAACCAACTGTCTTTAGAAATGCACTAATTAATAATTTTGCAATATGTTACAGATATATTTGTTTTTCTCAGTTGTATTTTGCAGGATTATCTGTGTAAAAAGTTTCAAAACCTTTCATTTAAACAGGGGTACTGATACCTTTATATGCCACTATACATGGCAGTTATTTTAAATAACTTTATTGTCCTGATAGCTTGCAGTGTGCAGCTCTGTGCCGTGAAAAAATACGGGTATTGGATTGAGACTCAGTGTCAGCAGATATGTAACCTTATATGACTCACTGAAAATCATCAGGGACTAAAAACATTTGATTAGGATTTCTATGTTAACAATACTTAAAAAATATATGATAATGCCTTAGATAGTAAATATGTTCTTAGGTAAATCTGTGGCAAACAAGTTCCCATGTTAGGTCTAAAAGCTGGAATTTCATCTGTAAATATCAAGGCAACAACAGTAAAGTAAAAAAAAAACAGGTCTTAAAGAAAATATGGCAGAAATTTTGTAAAATGTAGAGAAAAAGGGGCTGGAATTGTGTGGGTAACCAAAGGCACATGAGCATCCGCTTTAAACTTCTCCTGAAATATTATTCATAAATATGTCCTCCTGACTTTTATTAAACACAGTTTAAGCTTAAGTCAGAAACTATCTCATTGTATGCACAAGTACCATTTCATTAGCATTTGCAAATCAGATCAGATTTGGCTCATTAGCACTTCAGTCTTGAAATTAAAATGTAGACTATCGGATCTGTGTAAAATATCGGTTACACAGACGCACACGGATGCCGCTGTAATGAAATAATATTTCTCACTTGATGTACGAGATGAATGCTATAAAGAATCGAAAAGTTAGCTCTGTGCAGAATTATTTTAAACTTCATTCATTAGCAGCGGGCTTAACTCGGTGTACTTTAATTAAAGTAATCAGTCAAACTCAGCCGCTTTGGCTACACTTCTTTCTAAAAAATACAGAGTTACACGTAAGTATTTATTTACTCATGAGAAATACTTCCTACATTAACGAGAGTACAAGAGGAGAAGCTTTATATGGACATATGATCAGCGGACACTTTCAGTGTTTCTAAACGACAGTGAATGATCAACACACGATGCAGATTTTATTTAGCTTTCTGAGCCACGGCTGAAAACTTTGCTATCAGTGATCCTGGGTGTGACTCTGGCCGTATTTCCCACTCAGGAAATGGGGAAGTATAATCATGGAGATATGGTGTCTGCCCACAACCTCACCTGTGAACCTTCTCCCACTTATCTACATGATGTATGGCCTCCTCTCATATTGTTGTCTCTGACAAAGCTGTAAATCTTTCAACCCAGAAGGATTTGCAACAAAAACAGAAAATTAACACAGAGTGACATGTGATTTAAAACATCAGCATTTTCTTTTTCTTTCCATCACTTTAAACGACATTAGAACGTTTTAACAATAGAATTAGCTGAAATCTTGAAATCCTAATATTAGCTATCTATGTGCTTAGTAGGGCTGACGAATGCATCGCAAATAAATAGACATTGCATTATCGGTGTGTGCAATATTCCTATCGCAAAAGATTGTTGGAGTGCCAAAAACTGTTGGCAAATATGTTCCAAGTATTATTACCTTGCATTTTACATGCTAATGTAATATTTAGCCAGATATCCCACCTGGTGCCGTCGTTGCAGTATTCACTGACATCATGGCATCGCATCTCTTGTAATAGTGATGTAGAGATCAAACGGCAAAAATAATTCTTAAAAATATGGTGACATGCAGTTATTGTGTCCTGTTTAGCAATAAAAGTGCACTGCGTAATGTAACTGGTGTCCAGACGTAGCCTAGTCAATAATCAGTTCTTTAAGTTTCTGGGTTTGCTGTTTTTCACAAAGCACTATTTGTGTTTGTGGGGCTTTGACTGCACTCCAAGGCAATCTGTTGCCAAAAAAGACTGTAAGGGATATTTAGGTACTCTTTATTATCACTTTTATCATTATGGCAGTAAATACCACAAAATATCATGATCAAATTTGTTAATATTTGTTAATATTCTAATGTAGAAGCAGAAAAGGTTACTGCTTAAATACCGAAATATAAATAAAATCAAAACTATAGAAAACATAAAAAAGGATTAGTTATAGAGATGTACCAATCAGGTATTTTACATGGACTCTGCAGTTTTAACATCTTTGAGTGTGAAAAATATTTTTTTTTCACATGTAAGTGCCATTAAGAAAATAAACCAGGTTTGCAGTTTTTGAATACCTTCTGTTTATGTGAATTGTCCTCCTAACCTGTGCTGATTTCTGGTCATATCATACCTTTGCATCTGATTTCAGCAGTTCTAACTTGTGCACATAAATCAATCTAAAACCTACTCTTTTTTTAAGAAGTTTGGTTTCTCCTAACCCCTAAGTAGAACATTAACATCATGTAAAACTTATATTGCTCATTATACTCTAAGTTATACTGTTGATGGCTTGTGTTTTATGATACATGAAAGCCATTCGACAAGCATGTAATTTGTTAGTTAACCCTTAATAGAAAGGAAAGTAGTGCAGCTTACTGCATGAAACAATATTATTATACGTAACATAAAGTGCTGTGTTTGCACTCTGAGAACAATTTTTTCCAATATTAATTAACCAGGACATGTTTTTACCAAGATTTCATGCTGTGTTTCAGCTGTTGTTAACTAGAATAACATAAGATAACAGAGATAACATTCTCAGCTTCTCTTGTACGGGTCAGCTACATCATTTATGTCATCTTTGTTAGTCTTGTTTTTATTTACCAGCCAAACACAATTACATTTTTACAGATTTTACAAATTTAAAATTTTAATTACCTTTTTTCCTACTGCATCTGCTTGTGCTTTGTCCTGTCATTATTATTTCTTTTTGTTTAGAAAGGATTTATGGTGGTTGTAAGGGACCAGCTGTGGTTATCGGTGTCAGTACTGCTTTAGTGCTGCCAATCAGTGCATTAGTTTTTGACCTAGAAAGGAAAGGTGGAGGAGAAAAAGTTTGATGGAGGGGAATTAACATTAGGAATAATGATCAAAGCAGTGACTATGGGAGGAGAGCAGAGCTGGATGGAGAGTAACTAAAGAAAAATGAAAACATTGAAAAAGATACAAGAGGTTGGAGGTCAAAAAGGTCAGAGGGAAACAAGCAGGGCAGTGGCTTAAAAGTCAGTGAGCAGAGGGAGGGTGAATGAAAAATGAAGCAGAGGCTGAAGGGAGGACGACAAAGTGCTTCAGTAGCACCGAAGCCGTCTTAACATCACAGGAAAGAAGGGCAGCATGTCGGCCATCTGGTAAAATGAGACATGAACAATAATCGTTGGGTAGAGAATGGTGGACTAAGCTGGAGTAACAGATGTTAAACAAGAGAGGAGAAATAAAATCCACTAATTGCAACCAACGTACCAATATAACACATTTAATAAATATATCTGCTTTTAACGTCAGTCGTTTTGTCTTTTTTTTCAGTGGAAGATGAGAGCAACGTTCTATCCCTGGATGGAGGCACTACTGGTGAGACGTGATCAGTTTCAGACACAGACAGAAAAATACACGAGTCAACTGCAACTACAAGGGATAAGATGAATTAAATTATATTGTATTGCATTATAGTTAGAGATCCTTCTGAATATAGTTAGAGATCCTACACACAGCGGATGAAGGTGCAGGGCTGTAACGGCTTGCAATATATGGATCTAGTGAAGCATGCAGTTTCTATCTTTACAGCACTATTTAACAACTCGGACGCTTAGATGTCCGTCCAATATTTTCAAAAGAGACACAGCTATGCAAAAACAGTCCAAAGAGATAATAAGTTTTAGGGGCAGATTCAGCTATAAATAAAAAGCATGGTTCCCCCAAATACTAAATACTGAACTAGGTACAAGCAAAAAGGACAAAAAAAAAACCTCAAATGGAAAAATAATAACAAACCACAAAACCAAATTTGCCCTCAAATTAGGAACATTCTGTAAGGGTTTGTTTTAATTTGCAGATTTTTATTATTTCATACGCTTTTTATAGTTCAAAAAATTTTTTTTTACTGTTTATGAATAAAAGAAAAAGCATTAAAATTGATTTCTCAGGTAAACATGCATACCCTGAAAGTGTTTTTATGAGGGAAAGTAGCAGACAGGTTTTGCTGATCAAATGGACGTGATTACCTGCAGGTGTGACCTACCTTTATTAAACTAAGGCTACGTTCACACTGCAGGTCTTGATGCTCAATTACAATTTTTCGCTGAAATCCGATTTTTTTTTTCAAACTACTAATTAAATGTGACCGCTATCAGTTTTTTGTCTGAAAGGGTCATAACCCCAAAGCCACCTGGTAAGAAATAGGGAGAAAACTATTAACAATGGCCTTTAGTGGAGCAGTGACTGCTGCTTCTGCTGTGTTGACATGTAGTCGGAACCAGGACCATAACGCAAAAGTCATGAAGCATGGAAAAATATCAGATATGTATTTGATTTATTTCACTATATGAAAGTGGCACGAATCAGATTTTTTGTAGGTGAAAACATCAGAATCAGGCCGTTCAGACTGCAATGAAAAAGCCGGCTATTGGTTGCATTTGCCTGCTTTCTGAACGTAGCCTAGGAGTTTTCGCAGTTTGTTTGTCCGGAGCATGCAGCTGTGGGTTAACACAGTGCCAAGGCTGAAAGATATTAGCAATGGCCTTAGAGAAGCTGCTGTTGCACATCAATCTGGGAAGGGTTTTAAGACCATTATCAAAAAGTAAGAAAAATTTTTCACAGATAGAAAACATCTATGGCAGCTCATAATTTTCCCAATATTGAAGTTCCCAGTCTCAGTTAGTTATGTTAGTGTATCACAAGGCAAATCAAAAAATACTGAATAAGTTTGGAAGGGTTGTCAGGAGAAAGGCTCTTCTCTTTTAAAAAAGTATGGCAGCACAACTTAGGTTTGCAAAATTGCATCTGAATGAACCTCAAAACTTCTGGAAGAAAGTCTTTTAGACCGATGAGACAGATGTTTGGTCACATCAGCTCATACCAGCTGTCAAATACAGGGCTTGTTTTATAGGGCTTGGACCTGGATACCTTACAGTGATTGAGTCGACCAACTTGTGTTACCAAAGTATTATCTAGTCCAAAATGTCAGCTAAATTGTCCAACCGGTGAAGTTTGGTCAAAATTGGCTAATGCATGTAATGAAGAAATATATATTATACATATTTAAATAAAATTGAACTGTTTTGCAGAGAGGGAGGTAATTTCTTTGTGACAGAAAAAATTATGGAAGGACTTATCTTAAAGAAAAGCTCAGGGGCACAAATGTCTGATGCTTTCTCGAAAACATTTGCTTTAGGAACCTACATACATATATTTCTAAAAGTTTGATCTCCAACTTTGCTCTTTGCGTTGAACTAAACCATTTCATTTGTAGGTTCTTGAATGTAAGAGCACTCTTCGTTGCACTCAATATCAGTCCCTCTTACTGCATGCCACCTTTTTTCTTGTCAATCAGTCTGTTACCCAGATTCAGCTGCGCCTGAGTTTTAGACATGGTTGTGCAGACCTTTATTATTGCCATACTCTTTCTGTGAGGTTGCCAGCATCGTTATATAAGGAACATAGAAGAAAAAAGTATAAAAAAATCCCAAGCTGAGTTTTATTTTATTACAGTAAAAATCCATAAAACATGAGACATTTTGTTCTCCATTGCCTGGCTTCTGAGCTTGCAGGGCTTAATTGTAGCTGCTGTATAAATAGAAAAAGGAACTTCGTACAAAATTGAGCAGCACAGAAAATGCTTAGATGTGCAGTCCTTATGCATTAGCTTTGATTATATGCAATAAATGTGTTTAGGTTTTATCATCAGTGTTATAGGCTGTTGGCTGGTGTAAAATGAAACTCTATTAATGACATGTTTTATATTCTGATACCTGGAGAATACATTTTTTTCTCTCTGACAGCTTGTAATTAGGGTAAACAGCATGACTAAATTATGGAGCATGATCACATTTATACATTTTTATCCTGAGGCAACCAGTGATTTCTTCAGTTTGGTCTGCTTTATCTTACTTTACTGTCGACTACAGCTTGTTTTCCCAATTTTTTATGAAATTAAAGGATAAATTGGAGGAAAGAAATATCCCTTTCTAACTAATATCTGTTATCTCTGAATGTAAACAGACTGATCAGTTTTGGTTGCAGTTAGAACTGAATTCACATTTATCAGACAGCAGGTACTAGAGTATCTGTTCTTCTAATGGGTTCCTCCAACATCTTGAAATGTATGGAAAAGCATATGATTTGATTTTAGACATTTCCAAGTTTAACTAATGATGGAAAAACATTTGTGTTCTCAGATTCATCTCTATAGATGACTATATTTCTTCTCATGATTAGGAGTTAACTATCTTGCTTTGTTTAAAGCTGAAATTTCTTTTTTTATAACCTGGCTATTATGGTACCAACAATTATCAGTTGGTTGGGTTGCATCCAGTTTCATTATTTATCATCCTCAGCATGCAGAGACAATCTGTAGCAGCAATACTTTCCTCTGTGATGGATGTTTTTATCTTGAAACAGCTGGCTAAATGCCCTGCTCTCTAACCACTAGGCCACCACTTCCCCTTTTGTTTCATTTTGAGGACAGTTTCAGTGTCCTGGTACAGGTTAGTACATTTATTTCAACTTAGAAATCACAATAGTGATGCTACCAGTATGTTCAAGCTGAACACAGCCAAATATTAGCATGGAAATTAGGGTAAACAGCATTTCAACCAGAAAAGACTCACAAATGAGAGAAACACAGAGATGACAATTAGTAACATTTATTAGCTGATATTTTTATTTTCTTTTGGCGCTCGGACCCCGGTGGAAGACATGGATGCTGATAATGACATGAGCTCGAATGAACATCTTAGGGTTACAATTAGAGAAGTCTTCTCCCTGGGATCCTGATACTGGTGGTGGAGTGGAGGCCTGAGGAGATAAGGGAGTGGGAAGGAGCTTGAAGCCTGATGGTGGAGATGGGGTGGAGGAGGGTCGAAGCTCAGCTGAAGAGCAGGAGATTCTGCGTATGAAGGTCTTTTAAAGCAAAGCCTTGAGGGATGATGGGCTAAAGAGAATTGCGGAGTGGAGTAGTTAGACGGAGCCAGAAGTAGAGGTGAGTCTTCCAAGTTGAATTTTCGTCTAAACTCCATGACTAAATTATGGAGCAGGCCACATTTACTAATTTTTTGTTCTTAGGCAACAATTGATCTGCTTTATTTTACTTTGCTTTAAATGCAGAGGATAATTTCTCCATTGTGAGATCAATTAAGTCTAAATTATTATTAAGTTATTATCCTTATTATTAGCATCACTGTCATGTTTTCTGAAATGAAATAAATACAGCTGGGAAAGTAAGTAATTAACACGTCAGAGTTCTTTTTAGTAAATATATCCTTTCAAACATCATTGCTGGTATAATGTGTTGGAGTCTTGTGCAGTGCCATTTCTTCTCCAGACATGGTGTGTTCAATGAGTCCAAAGTGTTGAAATTCGATCTGACCAGACCAGTTTTTAACTGGCAAACTTTAAACAAGCGTTAATATGTTTTTTCTTCAGCAGTGGAGTCTTGTGCCGTGGGTTTGCACAAAGACCTATAATTCCAATCCTTTCTGAAACTTTCTGCAAGTATTCCTTGGATCTTGGACAACTCTTGTTATTATTTTTATGTAAGAAATCACACACTGTCATGGAGAGTTTATGGTTGGTCTTTCTTTTGTCCATCACAACATGCTTATTGGTTATCAGAAACGTTTTTCTGGACCATCAACTTTTACTAAACCTGTTGATATCAGTGTTGAAGATTGTGTTGCTTAGGTCACACTGATACTAAACTAAAAAAAAAAATTAAAACAAAAACATCAAATGTGTAGGAAACCTGTACCAGTGTTTTCTCCAGCAACATTCCTTCTGAATGTTATGAGAAGCCTCCATTTATTTTTCCTCTGGTTAATTCACAGACTTTGTGTTAAACTTACACTGTCGGTAGACTCTACCTGTTCCATGTTTATGTGTCCCTTGCTGTATAACAGGACAAAATCTAGCAAGACGTTTAACAGAGTACGTGCCTGGCAAGCGTGGCGCTGTTATTTCCTCCAGCGCTAACGTGCTGTTTATGTAAGAAACGCAACCAGTATCTCTGTGCTGGGATGTCAAGCAGCTGCGTGGATAGAGTCAGAGATGAGAATGTGGGGTGGGATCTGGGAAAATATGCAATTTGTAGACAATGACTTCTGGTAATGCTGTTCTCACTCCCAGCAATGGTTTGCTCTTTCCACACCCCGAGAAACCACTGAACATCTACTCTTTTACACACATACACATAACCACTATTATGATAATATGATGGTAATGGAAATTCCCCTACATCCTGTGGAAAATGTGAACTTTGGGAGATTTTACATTATAATTTAGCTGCAGATGCAAAATGATGGAAACTTGGAAACTGTAATAAAATCTGCATTTGCATGTGTAGGAAAGAACTCACTTAAGGTTGCATTTTTGGGAACCAGAAGTATTCAGCAAATACGTCTAAACTCCTCTTTGTAGATTTTAAAACTAAAATTAGAGACCGTGCAATGGAGTCTTAACAAACACTGTCTGATTCTGAGGTCAGACATACCTTATGTCTTTGTGGCGGAACAGAGAAACCCTCATCAATGAAATAATAAATTAAACCATCTGTAGAAACTGAAGGATATGAAATACAGTACAGCTACAAAGAGAGAAGGCTCATTCAGGTCTTACTAGTTTATTCCTGCTATATTCCCTCAGTCTTGGAAACATTGAGGTTTGCTGATAACATTTTTCTGGGCTTGTTTGAAAAAAAATAAAAATAAAATTATACATGGAAAAATCAGACTCCTGGGTTAGTGGGTGACTGTAGCTCAGTCTGAATGTGTTGCGTTTGTTCCAGCTTCCTCCTGCCACATGTCGACATGCCCCTGGGCAAGGCACTTAACTCCAAGTTGCCTATCGATCTATGTATCAGTGTATGAATATGTGCTTGTTTTTGAGTGCAAATTGATGAGTGGTAAGTATGACTAGAAAAGCGCTGTATAAGTTCAGTCCATTTATTATTCTGTGTTCAGTTTTCCATAACATAACAATCTGACTGTAATTATAAATTCCTCGAAGAAAATAGAGTAATGTTCCCATTGAACATACCTTGAAAGATTTAACACTGATGTTTATGTAATTTTTTTTATCTTTAGTTGATCTTTTGTTGCTGGCTTTTGTTGAACTTATTTTTAGTGACAGAGCAGTTAAAAAAAAAAAAGGTTACTATGGAAAAAAAAAATGAGTAGTTTTTGTGATATAACTAGTATCATTATTTATCACTGCTATCATAGGACTAGGGGCTAACCTTTGTCTGTGTTCAGCTTGAACATACTGGCAGCATCACTGGTGTGATTTCTGTGTTGAAATAAATATGCTAACCTGTACTAAGACACCGAAACTGTCCTCAAAATGAAACAAACTTGAGATAATATTATTTCCATATTACAAAATTATTATTTCTGACAAGGTTAAAATAAGAATAGTTAAACGAGGTTGAAATCTCTTCATCTCAAGACAATGAGACAATAAATAGTTTTTGAAGCAACTAACAATCCAAACAAACTTGAGACGTTTTTTTTAAGATGAAAAAATAATTTAACCGCTTTTGTTATTGTAAGAAAATTAGATAAGTAACTTGTTTTTAGATGATTTAGGGAAAATACATTTCTGTGCTGGACATGACACTTTCATACAGTTTTATTACCGCATGTCCATAGGTGATGAAATGCTTAGAGCACACTGATACAAAGACACCAAATCACATTAAACATTTGAACCTGTAAAAGTCTCAAAATTTACAAAAATATCCCAGACTTACAGCTTAGAAACAGGTCTATAATTTTATAAATGGGAATTTCTAATAATCGCGTCAACTAGAACATCACAAATGCTGCCAGGATGACAGAAGCAAAACAAATGCAGTGGTTTGTTTTTCTGACTGAGCAAGACGATCTGCAGCCCTTGGCGTGTTTGCGCGGCTTAGAAAATCAGTGTGTCAGATGTTCTTGTAAGAGCAAATGGTTAGCAAGAATGTTGCAGAATGACAAATGCAAGGTTCATACACAGTCTTAAACTGAAAGGAAAAGTAATTTGTTTTTAGTATTTCCCAGGTCAACATAAGTGTGGGGAAAAAAATAAACTGGATTAATTTGTCCAGAGGGTGTTTCTTTCTATTACTAAAACATAAACGTTTGAAAATACATTCATTATATATATATATAATATAATTATATAATTATAATTATATATATATACTAGACTAATCAGAACTCGATTTACTCCAAAGAAGTGTTTTAGCCTAATGTTTTTTTCTAAACATATATCATGTCTTATTGAAGATGACTTGAACCCTGTGAACAAGAAAATAAAGAAAAGTTCAGTAAACACTTTGTTTGGGTTTTCATGTGCTTTCTTCTCTCTTTAATGTGGGCATGGTTTGCTGCACCTCCTATTTTTCGACTTTGAAGACAGGCTGCTGTTTTTAATGGTTTTGGAGGTGACCACAGTCCAAGCATTTCTGGTACTTATAGAGTAAATGTTTGTACTAAGATGTGACAAAACAAGTCACCCAGAATATTTTTTGACCTGAACTTAATTTTCGTTTACCTTTTCGTTTAACCTAGTCATCAGACATTACCATTTCCACTGTAGTGTCCCAAACCGGGATGTTTGCTTAAATTATATCCGCTGACACTCAGACGGTCCTCGTGCCACAGGAGTGTTGCTGTGATCTGGATAGACAGATCTCTGCCCACTGCAACAACAAAGTGCAGACTGCTACTGAAAATAGTAAATCAGGCCAATCCAGTACTAAAATCAGCAGTTAGGGTTTAGAAGACAAATACTGTCACTCCAAACATTGTAGAGAACTTTAAATGGACTGTTCCAGTACCTGATCGTGTGCAGGAGAGAGAGCTATTTAGTTCCAGTCATAAAAAGTCTTCAGCAATAACAATATAATCAATGATTTTGTCACAGCAGGTACACGGCATAACTTACATAGAGTCAGTCCAAACCTTATGGAGAGGTGTGACTCTATGAAAGTTTAGAGGGGTTTTTCTAGTTCTGTGTCTCCATGGCTTTAGAAGAGAGCACTGGTCAGATATACAGTTCAGTCCTGTAATCTAAAGACATACCTTGTGCTTATTTCATTGCAGTTACGCTCTGAAGCTGAATTAAAATTATACTTCATTCAAATCTGAAATCTGAGATAGTTTTGTTTTCTGTCTTGGACCATAAGCGCTGTAAAACATATTAACATTACCAGTTTAAGTCCTTAAAAAATATCCTCCCTTAGTTGAAAGCCAGAGGTGAGGCTTCACTCAGTTCATTTAATCACTTTTCTAGTAAGGTTTTTTAATAATGTATTTGAATGTAAGCACTGTAAAACACAGTAACATTTAACAAGCGTGACTGGTTTTTGAATTTTATATCTTTTTTTCCTGTCATATAATTAAAAGTTAATAGAAAATTTGAACTATAGAGGAGTTTAAACTGGCAGATGACTTTAAAAAAAAATATTATGACAATATTGAAATGGTAAAAAATGTTTAGTACCCTCCCACTACACAACTCCACCTATGGTTCAGCATCCATCCAAAAACTACTTCCTTTCTTCTGAGGTTTTTTTCCAGTTTCTTTTTTTCTTGGACTGGGGGAAAATATTGGCCAAGAAAACTACCTTGGCACCTGCAGTGGAAACAAACCATAAAGGCCCAAATATCTGACAGAAAAATCTGAAAATCATGAACAATTTAGAAATTGTGTAGAAGTCCTCCAAAGAGTATGGCAAGTTTTCCCATATTAAAATTACCTTTCTTGTTACGATAATGCACTAAAGAGTGTTTTCTCATTCAACTCACAGTCCCACTCACTTAAATGTGTCTGTACTTGTAAGTAGATGCCAGCCAACTTTTTATAATGCTATAAACCAGCATCAAATAGATGCAGTGCTTGTCTGCTGCTGTTGTAGTTCCCTGTATTCTCTGTATTTCCTTCCTCCAACAGCTTTCCCTATCTCTTCCTCCCTCTCATTCCCTCTTTCCTTTGCCAACGCCATTCAGGCTTAGCGTCTGGCAAACAGGCAGAGGAGCTTATAGGATGGACAACATCTCTCTGTGTGCATGTGTCAGGGGGTCCGTGTGATGCTGAGGGACATTGGTGCAGCCTATTGTCTGAATCTCTCCCCAGTGGATGTTTGACTTTGAAAACCATCACACACTGATGAGTCTGCCAGATTTCTGTCTTTGGAGAGCTGCATTTGCTTCTCTTCCCTCTTCTGCTTCCTCCTTTTCTGTGATTGTCTCTTCGGTTTTTTCTACATCTCTATCTTTCTCTGGGAGTTTTTTTTGTTCTTGTTTTGGTTTCTATTGTTTCCACGTCTCTCTGACTGTTGCAGACTTTGCTTTGGATTTAACCTGAAAGCCACCTTGTTAGAGCTCATGCGGATTGATGGATTAATTTGTCTCAGGGAATGCAGCGCAATTTGTTCGCCTGTGTTGTCAGACACTACACGATGCCGGCGCACATTAGCTCTTCACAGCCAACATTAGCAAAATAATTTGAACCCTGAACTAACAGTCCTGTTTTTCATTTCACCCCCCTGTGCATTATGGGCGCAGGTGTTCAATCTTGAATGCATTCTCAGACTTGGCCTTTGTTGTGTGTTCACCACATGCTGATGTATCACTGTTCCTCTGTGTTGTGTTGGCCACTCCGTTGTATATTGAATGGCCTTTGACCCTTCCCCATCTCCCCAAGTAAGCTAATAAAGGTGAGAAGTAATCAGGAGATGGTCAGTGCTGTCGTTTCTTGCTGGCACAGTCATTCATCTCTTTCGGGCTTCATGTAGTGATCACTGACATGTGCTAGTCCTTATTTTATATCAAGTTTGAGAGGACGAAAGGCCATTCGTTTCCCTCAATTAACTGTCAGATAATATTTTGAGGGAAGTCAATATCGACTGAATAAATGTACAGTTCTTAGGTCTTTGAGATCATGATTAATTGCCTGGCAAGCACAGTTGTATTCAAAATAACAGCAGTCCAACTTCACTAACCAGATCAATCAGTGTTTCTCTGTTTTATATTTGTAGATGGCAGTTTTTTTAGCAGTAGGTGTAGTAGCATAATTGAAAACCAACAGACCCTTCAGCCATTAGATGCTGGACAGAGATGCTTTCCTGACTGAAATTTAAGTAAAATTGTTTTTTCTAGACATTCTCTAGGACTGCTTAGTTTGATTTAAAAGTTAATTGGAGAGGGGAAAACATAGAAAGAAGTGCATAAAATGATAGGCTGCTCAGTTGAAATGATCTTAAATGGATTATAGTGGAAACCAAAACTAGGAATGCCTGGAAAACTACCGTTTATTTCAACGACTCAGTCAGTTATGAGCTCCAGCTTCAGAAAAGTTCGGTGCTGTAACAATAATGAGATGCGTTATGTGTAGCCAAGTTATTGCCAAGAAGTCCCCTTAAAGTCCCGTTCTGTAAAAAATGTCCTGGGCTGAAGAGGTTACAGTTTGCCAAAGAACCTTTAGATAAATGGGGAAACATTTATTGACTAATGAAAAGGAGATTGTTCTTTTTGAGTTCCCGATCACAAAATGTAAGCAACAGTACACTGTAAAGCATGGTGGCTCAGGCATCATGGTACAGAATCTCCATCTGATTCAGATTCTATGGCATGACCTTAGACAGCTATTCATGCTTGAAGACCCTCTAGAGTTGCTTAATTAAAACGTTTCTTCAAAAAAATGTGGGCTAATTTTACTCCAAGGCAACGTAAAAGACTCATCACAACTTACCAGAAACGCCTGATGGCAGTTGTTGCTGCCGAGGGTGGGATAACCAGTTATTAAGCTTAGAGGAGAATTAATTTTTCACACAGTAACCCCAGTTGTTTTGAATAGCTTTTTTTCTCTTTGATAAATTAAATATTCTTTTGAAAACTGCAAAACTTTGTGGATGAATTACTTTGAATTTGTCTGAAACCTTTAAGTTTGATTTTAAAAAGGGCAAAAACACAAGAATTCTGTAAGGGAGGAAACACTATCTCAAAGTACAGCAATTTTAATGTGCTATGTAAATAGCTGGCAGTCACAAGTGGGTAATACTACAAGTTTAACTGATTTATTAGAGAAAATCGTCAGAAAAAGAAGAGTTGTAGTTATTTTTATGAATTAAGTTACGTTTCCGATGGCTGCTTTGCCTTTTAAGTGCTATGTTACTTCATTAATTATGACGCTGCCATGTGGAACCGCAAAACCTGATTTCTGTTTGGAAGTGGAAACCGCTCCAGAAACCCTTGCTTATGTTAATAAGCTCTTCTCCACATCTGACATCATTACAAAGCAGATACACACATGCAAACTGACAAATATTTATACATAAATCATTGAAAGTAAACGGTCATGTCATTACACTGAATACATAGTTTCATAGTTTATTATGTGAGAAATTCTGTGTTTATGTCTTTCAGTTCAGCCCACCGCTGGGTTGGGTTGTATAAGGGATGTGATGTAATGTATTTCATAAATATTAGCCTATTTCTACTCATAGGAAAGCAACAGCAGCTGAATTTTATCCCAACTAAAACACCAGTCTTCTCTCTTTATTACTGCACATGTATAATAAAAGAAATAAAAATAGTTGTGTTCTTTATTAGAGGCCTCAGTGTTTTATTTAGTGCTCCAGAAATTGGGTCTGTTGGTAAGTCTACTGGCTTGTAAGCTGAAGCCTGGTGATAAACTGCTCCTTGGTGTAATTTTGACTTTGAAAGTAGCCCATTGCTTTTTCTGCCAACAAAGTAGCTTTGGGATCGCTTGGCATTCTCTCTCTCTCTGTTTATGGGTTTCTTTTTTATCTTTAATTTAAATGTTGTTTGCTGTTCTTTTCTTTCTTTCCTACTTTGTCTTTGCCCTCTTGCCTCTCCCATCCTCTCCCTTACCTTGCCAGGGTGCTGTCTCAGTTTTTCTTTATCCATCTCCTCCAACAGTTTTTGTTGTTTCTTATCCCACTTTCTGACCCTGCCCATCTCCCCCAAACCATTTTGATATCTTGTCTTTCTTGTCCTTCCTCGGTCTCTCTAAAAGCTGCTTAATACTATCTTCTTGCAGTTGGGCCGCAGTAATTACATTTCTGACACAATTCCTGCTTCTCACAGCAAAAATGTTTGTGAGAAACTGGGGAGAGACTGAGAGTGTGTGAGTGAGCCCTGTGTGTGTGTTAGGTTGTACAAAATGTGTGTTTTATGTTTATTCCCCAATAAATCAACTAAAGATCACATAGCGTATGAGGGCAAACCCAATCCTCTGAATTTAGATGCAGAAGTCAGTTCACATGCTGGGAGTTCCTTACTTTACACACAGTTGACCTCAAATTTTGCGGACTGTTTATGAGGACTGAACCTTTTTTTTTTAAATGAACACATCATGCATATTTAATAACCCTTGAACATTTTCACATTTTGTTATATTACAACCACACAGCTCAATGCATTTCATTGTTTATTTGATTGACCAGAACTAAGTAATGCAAAATTAAGTGGGAAAAAAAAACATGTTTTTTCTTGAAGACTTTTGACAAATGAAGATCTGAAACATTTGCAGTTCATATATTTAGGCTCCTTTACTCTGATACCCTTAAATAAAACCCATTGGTACCAATTGCCTTTAGGAGTCACTAGACATTTAAGTGAAACTGTGTAGACAACTGCAACTCCAATGGAGTTGGGATGTTGAATAAAACTAGATATTAACAGAATACAATGATTTGAAAATCCTGTTCAACTTAAATGCATTTGAATGCACTACAAAGACAAGATGTTTAATGTTCAAACTGATAAACTTTATTGTTTTTTGCAAATATTCACCTACTTTGAATTTGATGCATATCTCAGCCTAGTCACATTTTAATTTAATGTTGTTTTAACATTTATACTGTCTTTGTGAATACATTTTTTGATTATTAATCAGGTGCTATAAATAACATTCATTTACTTACATACTTTACAGGATAAATAGAGCTAAGAGGTTATTTTAGAGAGCATTAGTAAATAAACAGCATAATGAAGACCAAGGAACACACCAGACAGATGAGGGGGAAGCTGTTGGTTAGGTTATAATCAATGCAAAGTTATAAACAATATATCACGTTTTGGACATCAATTGAAAGAGTATGCTGGGTGCTCAACCTGAGCTGGACGACTGGGCAGGGAGAGCATTCATCATAGGAGTAGCCAAGAGGCCCATGGACTCTGTGGAGGAGCTGCAGAGATTCAAAGGTCAAGTAGGAGAATCTGTGGAATAAACTACTCATTGTGTATTTCACAAACTGGCCTATATGGAAGAATGGCAAGAAAACAGCAATTTTTCAAATAAAGCCAAGAGAAGTCCCAACTACAGTTCAGCACAGACTATGTTTAGCAGAACTTTGGATGAAGCTGCTCTGGTCAGATGAGATCAAAAATGTTACTTTTTGGCCTACATGCAAAATGCTTTGTTTGGCAGAAAGTTTTCTGCCAAACAAAGCACAACGCGCGACACTAATCAGGACAACCCCATGTTGAAACATGGCAGCAGAATTATCATGATGTGGGGACAACAGGAAAGCTGGGATCTTAAATAAGTGAAATAAAGAAGTAGGCTCATGCGGCTTCAGCCACTATTGTTATGAAAATGTTGTTAGCGACTACGGATATCTTGGCTTGTGGAGTGTAAGATCCCTGATTAGAGTGGGAATAAAGGAAAGAAAAGTAGTCAAATCCTGTGTGAAATGATTCATGGTTTATTTGAGTTGTTCGGGTCTTACTGGCAGCTCTGATTAACTCTATTTTGAGTCTTTTAATCTATGGGATTATCTATTTATACATCACCCACCATTACTTGAATTAAAGCTTTGCTTTTCCGTGTAGCTCTTAATTAATGCACTGTGCCTCAGGCTGTTAGTGAAAAGCCTAAAGCCCAATAAAAAAATCCTGGGTCTAAACACAAGTCAAATGTATTTGACTTCAGATGTTAAAATCATTGAAGTAATTAATCTGCACTCATACAACGTCAAATAAGATAAATCATTTGGACCTAATTGCGAACAGGGACCCATATCAGTGCACTGATATTCTCAAAATTATACTAATACTGTTGTTTACAGTGGTGATAACTAGGTTGTTGGGCCACAACTGCAACACTTAATCCAGTTGAAAACCGAGTTCTTTGTTATTTGTTGTGGTTAAATGCAAATACATTACTTACACAGATGGTGGTGAATGTAGATAAACAACATTTTCCACTGGTACAGATACAGGCATAACAAGAAGTTAGTAACCATTATGCGATTAATGAATGGGGAATGAAGCCTAGTGGTAGTGTGATGGCTTTTATAACTTCTAAAAGTATATAAACCTATGAAAATGTGACATTATGGACAAATTAAGTAAAACTTAATTTAGTTCTGGGGTTGATGTTTGAGCTGATCCTTGCCAGCAAATACAGTAGGTAAATAAACAGAGTTCATGTTATGCTGTCATTGTGTTTAGTAGAAAAACTGAGTTAAAATGGAGATGGTGTGTAAAAATAACAGTACAAGTAAATCCTCACTGCTTTGGTAAAAATTAAAAACAACCTTAAAAATATAAAACACTGCATAGGGGTTCTTTACCACAGTTTGAGATTGATGGGACCATTTTTTTCTATTTGTAAAACACAAAAAGAGCATTTTTCCCATAAACATTACTAAACTGTCGACTAGTTCTTTGAGCCCAATCGAAATCATGTATCACTTTTCCTCATGAGGTGGAGGTATGGTTACACCTCAGTATTTATGTATGTTTAAGACCTGATCAGTCTTAGATTAGTTCAAATTAAAATGTGGTGATGAATAAAATCCTTACTTAAAAAAATGCATGGATTTATTTCATAACTGGATGTTTGATAATGCAGAATATCTCTGAATGGCAGGTTAGATGTGTTTATGGATGAAAGCCTCACACTCTGTGGCCTTTGTCCATCTCTCTGAGAAGCAGGCCTGCATTATGCTTGTGCATACTTTTACTGTTTGTTATTACTCTTTGTGTGATTCTAGGTTTGGTTAATGGTTGTTTAAATAGATGTGGAAGTCACATCAGCCATCTCATCTTCTTTGCTCCGAAAGCACACAGACACACACAAGCATCAGTGTGTATAGGGAATCATTAGCTAAAGTGATGCAAGTTTAGCTATCATGAATCAAAGTGGCATCATATCGACAAGGCAGAGCCAGCAAGGAATCCAAAGTGTGTGTGTGTGTGTGTGTGAGAGTGAGGATTACCAGTATTTTGAGCTGGCAGCAGGCCCAGCTTTCCTCTCTTCGTCATCCACTTTTCTCTGCTCTCCTTCCTGCCACCAGGGTTTTCCCTAGTGATATTCCCTGCAGGAAATTTAATTTGCTCTCCCCGTCGCTCTCTCTGCTGACCATTGTTTCCCTATCTCACATACCGTCAGTGTCTGAGTTGTTTTAGAAGGCGCATGTTGACAATCCCATTACCTTATTCTTCTTTGTTAGCTTGAATCCACTAAACTTGGGAGAAAATTACAATGAGGATCATAGATAAGCTTCCAGCTCTAATGGTAACAATAAATATTAATCTTGATGAAGAAGAATGCAGGTTTATTGTGTTAAATAGTTCTCTTTATATTGAAAAAATGAAGTCCCGCAACATGTCTGGTTGCTCTCCTGTGAATACTTCCAACATGGTTCTGTCGTCGTAAACCTCTTTATCAACCTCTCTGCTTGATCCCTCCCTCCCTCCCTTAGTAATATGTCTTGCACTACACTAGAATTGAGATGATGGATCGAGAGCCAACAACTGTGAAGCCAACCTGAAATCCATCACAACCTCAACAACTGTGAATTTTATCACATCAGACTTTTTTCTTCTCTCTCCTCTCCAGAGTTCAGCCATCTCATGTTCTTTTTGGTCTCCAGTCAGCATCAACATGGGGTTGTAACCCAATCAGAGCAATGTACTGCTAGGTTGTTGTTTGTACGATGAGACCAGAACAAAGCAAGCAGTTTCCATCTGTCTCCATGCTGTGTGAATTGTTTGTTTTGTAGTAGAACTTTAACAACTTTTTTCTGGTTTCCACCAGCTCCTTCAACTCCTGTTGAACTCGGCCCAACTCTTGGTCTTAAGAAGTCCAGTTCCTTGGAGAGCCTCCAGACGGCCATGTCAGAAGTTAATAAGAAAAACGAACTCCTCCCTTTCCACCGTCCTCGCACAAATATGGTCAGAGGAAGAGGATGCAATGAGAGCTTCAGGGCAGCTATTGATAAATCCTATGACGGCCCGGCAGAAGATGATGATGGTTAGAGATCTTCTTCATTTATGTTTTTTGTCACACAAGGTTTTCAATCTTTACAGTCAACATTTACTGGTAGCACTCCCAATTACGGCTCGTTAGTATCATGGTAACAATAAGGTTATAGTTTGGTTACAAAAATTCAACAATTAGGCAGCGGTATGTAATTACCAAAGTTATTACAGTAGAACTACCTGGTAGTACTAGCGTTAAATACACTGTTATTAGTTTAATGATGGTATAAATTATAGTAAAAGGTTTACCATATAATATGCGACTGCAAACTTATTACCATTAAATTACTCTGTAATACTAGCTTGTAAAAGGATATTAGGGTTAGGGTTAGGCAGCACTTCTTTGATAAAAAAAAAAAAGAAATATTTCCCTAAAAATTTGGAATTAAAAACAATATTAGTGAAATTACCTCGTAGTAACAGCTTGTAATAAGATGTTAGTCATGGGGTAATTGATAATAATGTAAAATAAAGTAAAACCATGTAACGAGATGTTAACAATTGACTAATCGTTTGGTATTTAAATGTAATAATAGGTTAATATTATGTTACTGTGAAACCTATGAGTATGCAGTTACCTAGAAGTAACAGCGTGTATTAAGATGTTTATTATGAAGTTACAGTTTGGTTAAAAAAAGTAATAAATAATATTAATGATAATAATTATAAAATATTATGTGCTTCCAGCATTATTACGATGTAATTACCTTGCATTAACAACGTCTAAGAAAATGTTATTAACTGGATTACAATTTTCATAATGATATGCAACTATTGAAGTTATTACAATGTCGTTGCAAAGAATTAATAGCTTGTACACAAATTAATGAAGTAATTTGTTAGGTAGTAAAAATGTTATACTTGGATAATATTATGTATTTACCCCAGTCTGACCTATTGCTCTCACTTCCTTGATATAATTAGCATTAATTTAACATGAGAAATATACGAATAAAGTGACATGTGCATATTTAGAAAAGAAGGAAGTATTTCTCTCACACTTTGTTAATTATCACATCATATCAAAGCTTACTCAGGATTTCAGTTTTAGCTGTTTAAGCATGATGAAACTTGAACCGGAACTTCTTTTGTATTTATTTATTTAATTCCACCCTTTCTGAGCACAGCATAATCTCTCTCCTATTCACTGTGTTTTTAATTGATGGGGTCCAGATTTTACTCTGTTCATTATATTTTTGTTTGCTAGCTTGGAGCTATCTTCTGGTCTCAACTCATAACAGTAACCTTTACGTTTGCCAAAAAGAACTTTGGCAGATCACAAGTTACTATTATTTTGCAAAGTAAATTATACAGAAGAAATGCAATGCATTTTAAAGAAGCATGTATTTTTACTTCTGTGGCGTTAAATCATTTCACTGCTGTCCCTGCTGCTTTTTTTCTACTTTACAGTCAATGCATTGACCGCAAAGCACTTCATACGTTACTATTTCCAAAGTAACAGAGATTTCTATCTTTAAATTTTCCATCTAATCGCTCACATTTATCTCCGGTGCCTTTAGGTGAATTGTTTTACTCAGTGATTGATGCATTCTATGCTTACCTCCACGCGCGAGGCGTTCCTGGATCACATTTTCTCCAACAAAGTGTGACAAGAGTCTTGCAGCAGGCACCTCATGCCTCAAAACATCAACACATATTCAATTCCCAGCTGCATTATTAGCAGCTAACTCTTATCAGTCACCACCACAGTAATGAGTCGGCCTGTTTCAGATCACTACGCTCACACAGGATAAGAGTAATAGGGCATGTCAACACCACACATGCAGTGGCCACATCTGTCACCGTCTTTCTAACTGTTCAGCACTTTCAGAGTTGCTGATAATTGACACAGTGCATTTCTCTGAAGCACTGAGTATCTTTCATTGTTACAATTTGCTTCCTTTTACCCATCATAAATGTTTGATAAACAGGTACATTGTCAGACAAACCCACAGAACACTGGTAGGATGTATAATAATTGGAATGGTGTATCTTCCATTGAATTTTACATCTTATTTTCTCCTGGACAAAAGGGTTTATGTCGTTTGACTTGAAACTGCCAAATGTGTTGTTAGGGGTAGCTCTGTGGCATATTTTACTGCATTTAGTGCAGAAAGGCCTCTATAGTTTGTAAAAGACTGATTCTGATTTGAAATAATTTTAAAAAACTTAGATAAATTTGAGCAGCAATTGACAAGATATTATGTTTCTTGCGTTTAATGCAAGTGTGCATCAATTTTCTCAGCCATCAGTATTTTCTAATTTTGTGACTCCTGTTTGATTACATGAACTATAGGAACTGAGTTTCCAACTCAAGAAAAGCGTTATTCCTAAGACACCATCTGTCACCCCATAAATGCTGTTACTCCTACAGTTACTCATCTCACAACAGCATGCAAAGTCACTTGAAGCCAACAGACACAAAGCATCGCGTTACAGTAAACTCTGTGGTAAGGAGTAGTCAAACTACCAATAAACAATCAGACAGCAGCTGCAGCTCTGATACTTTCACATTCATTTGGCTCAGACTTTTAAAAAAATAGAACGGCTCTGTACCGTAGCTACAGTAATTATTTTAGTTAAAATATGGAGAGTTAAAGCTTGTACAGAGCTGTCGTCAGTGCCCAATAATATGCACGACTGTTATTTAATGTCATCAAATCATATCCAGCATGCTCTTTAATGTGCACGAAGGACAATGTGGGACAGAATAGTAAAAAATGTTTTAAATTGAGTCAAATGGGAAAAGTTAATATAATATAATGATTTTACAACATGTTTCAGCAGCTGGTTTAACAAAAATATATTTTTTTACACTGTCTGAATTTAGGTTAAAGTTATGCGATGTGACCGTGATCATAGGGCCTTAAAGATGCATTCAACTCGGAAGTCAAGATGAGATTTTAACCATTTATGAAAAATGTTAAAATCTCAACTCGTTTTCCATCAGTCCCTCCGTTTTCAGGTAGGCTTTAAGTCCTTGTTTCTTAGTCAAACTTTATATAACCAATAAAATATTTTAAAAGCTGAAAAAGTTCCTTGTCTTCCATTGATAATTTAATTGATTGGTAATTTAATTACCAGCTAAATCCAAATTTGCCATAAAGTGGAGTCAATACAGACTCAAAATAGCACCATCGGGTTTTCACATTTATATAAAAGGAAAAATTGCCCCCCAAAAAAAGAACAAAACACTGTTGTATTTTAGATGGATCACATCTGTGGTCGTTAAAATCTTTCTGATCTTTCAAGACCTTAATAGGAGGAAAAGTAGAAAAATATGCCTGTGGGTCTGTTGCAAGACAAACACACAAATGACACACACAGTTACGTTCTACTGATAGACGTTTTTTATAATTAAAGCTGAAGTCAATATCCTCACAAAATTAGATCCCAATTAAAGTATCTAATTTGGGTTTGGTCCTCTTTTTCATCTGATAAATAGTCTGTGTTTTAGTTTGCGTTTGTGTGAGGGATCATTATTATGCACAACCAGAGCTTCAGCCTACTATGAATTAATGAGGCGTTGTAGTTTATTCTTTGTACCTCTTTGGGTTCTTATTTCTTAGAGTTAATTAGTTCGCTGTGAGGTTGATAAATGTCCCATCAAGATGTGGAGTGGAGAAACTTGAGAACAAATCCGTTTTTCTTTTAATTGTTTATGCTGTGCAACATATTCGTTTTTTTTTTTTGTGGAATCTACTTTTCTGCTGGTTTTAAACATTGTTCTTCAATCCACTCACGCCTTTTTCCATCTTATTCTCCTCCCTTCAAACGTGCAGATGATGGTTCGGAGGTGAGTTCAGGCCGGGACACTCCTGCTAGTAGTTCCTCACGCCAGGGACTCGCTGATCAAACAGATGAGAAAAGCAAAAAAGAGAAGAAAAAGAAAGAGAAAACCAAGAAGAAAGAAAAGATCAAGGGGAAGGTGAAAGAGAAGGAGAAGAAGAAAGCAGATGAGCCAGAGGAAACAGAAAGGAAGAGCAAGAAAATAGGCTTTGGCCTTCTGAGGTGAGTAACTGGATTTTTTTTATTTGACAGAGTTTGTTTGCCTTTTTACAGCCTCAGCTGGATGGAGCGGCTCTAAGCCGAACCAATGTGGCCATGCCTCCATTTAAACGTTTTAAAGAGATCTGTGGCTCAGGTGGTAGAGCGGTCAATCACCTATCAAATGGATGATGGATCATTTGCTTTCTCTTTCAACATTTCAGTGTACATGTGGGCATGGCACAGATCCTAAGAAGGCCTGCATTAAGTAACTTGGAACTCTGAACTGCAAGTTTCTGTTAGTGCTGTTTTGTTCAAAGTTGTTTGACTAGTTAGTTAACTTGATGTTTGGTTTGATTGAATTCGATTCAACTTAGTTTATTTATGTAGCGCCAATTTACGAAACATGTCGTCTCAAGGCACTTCACAAAGTCAACTCAATCGAATAAGACAGATTTTAAGTCAGGTACATACATTCCAATTGATTTTAACTATCAACCAGTGTAGTTGGATTCAGTTTATTATTCAAAGTTTTTCCATCTAAGGAAACCCAGCAGATTGCATCGAGTCAAAGACTTGCAGCATCCACATCCATGAGCATGTAGCAACAGTGGACAGTCGCTTGCATTGACTTTGCAGCAATCCCTCATACTGAGCATGCATGTAGCGACAGTGGAGAGGAAAACTCCCTTTTAACAGGAAGAAACCTCCAGCAGAACCAGAACCAGGCTCAGTGTGAGTGGCCATCTGCCACGACCAACTGGGGGATTGAGAGAACAGAGCAGAGACATAAAAATAACACAGAAGCACTGATCCAGGAGTACTTTCTAAATGAAAGAAAAGTGAAACATTAATAGTTATAGCTCCTTTAGAGGCTTCATCCTTGAGAGAAAGACAGCTAAGCAGATGATCTCTGAGCCAGTTTTCAAGTCTAGAGTGTTAAAGAGCACATTTAGTTAGCCACGGTAGAAGCTCAGCCATTAGTTATGTCTAGGAGAGAGACAGGGTTAAACACTGGAAGACAGGGCAAAGTGTATCATCTGTAGAAGAAGAACATTAAGTTGTTGGCAGCAGCAGCTTGGCCGATGTCCCCCTCCAGGAAGGTGCCATAGCTAAACCCAGAGCCAGGCCAGAGTCAATTCAGAAATACTTTTTTAATCCCAAACAGAAAGAGATGTAGCTTCTGCTGGGATGAGAAAAAACAGAGAGAGAACAAAAAGTTAAAAGCAGAAATAACAGCAAATAACCCAAAATTGGATGGTTGGTCTGTGTGGTGTTAGCTACTTTTACAATACTTTTAAGAAATCATTTTAGTCAACATCATGTCCTAATGGACTGGTTTCAGACCTCTGCGTTTGAAAACAGAAGCAGAAAATAGCTTTACTGGGACTTTATTTGTTTTAAAATATATTATGGGGTTTATTTTGGCACAACTTCTATTGTGATGCGAACTGTTTCATTCGTCATTAAGGATGAATGAACAAACATGTACAAAACATTAGAATTCCACAGTATGATAATATGTTCAAACTAAACTTGCTAACATAAAGCTTATGCCTTAAGCTGATCATTAATTGTTAAAGTATATGGAGTCGGAGTCATGATAACACTACTTAGCAGCTTCTGGTACAACTGCTGTCCTGACTGCCTCGGTGTGGTTGCATCAGAGCCTCATGCAAAGGGCACTTCTGCAGAGTATTTGTATTTACAGGTTTGCATGGCAGACTTGTCCTCACTGAAGCAAGCTGACTCCAACTGACAGCAAATCTATTCTTAATGTGAAAATCGTATCCATTATGTCTGTCACTGAAAACTATGTGCACAGTTTTCTGTGTGCAGCTTGTGCCTCACACTAAAGACAAGACAAGACTGAAATGCAGAGGTCTTTTTTCCTTGTCAAGCTTATCTTTTGCTCCCAGGTATAGGCAAACTACTCTTAGTGGTGCCCCAGTTTCCTTAAGAGGTGGTGAAAATTATCTGCAGGAGCTATTTTATGTTATTACCTTTAACACTATCTTGCAGTGTGAATGCAGCCTTCATAGAAACACAGCATGAATGGAGCAAAGTGTTTCAATGAACAGTTTGTGCTTTTAACTTTAAAAACTACCACATAACAGTTTTTCTGTTTCTTTTCTTCACACTGCTTGTTTTTGAAGTGGGTTTTCACATGGCCATTACATAGATACCGATCTTAAGAAAAACACTTGCATGCAATTTGATACTCAAAATATAGCTGCGGCCTTTCAAAACAGGCTTTCAGAAGCAATCCGTTTGAACCAGAACACAGAAAAACACTTCCAGATCTCAAAGTCCCTTTTTATCACAGTGATTACATCTCAAAATTGCATGTTATTTAAAGTGAAACATTAGACAATTAGACTAATGTGAAGACTTTTTTTTATAGAATAAGTTTCTTGCTCCTTCTGTAAATGTCTCTGCTTTTTTCTTTTTTCTTACAATTTCTTATAATCTGTCTCTCATTCATGTACTGTGCCTTAAAAACTCTGAAAGCATATGGCTCCAGTGCATACCGACCAAAACATGAACATCCACCTAAACTGACAGGTTACGCAAGGAGAGCATTGATTGGTCAGAGAGATAGCCAAGTTGTGCCTGGCAACTCTGGATGAGCTGCAGCTTGCAGTGCAAGTCAAATAGTATTGATCGACAGCATGAAATCTTTCTTTTTGTTCTGTGTGTCATTTCGAAAAGATTGAAAAACACAAAGTTTTGCAGCAGATGTAAAATAACCCTCAGGAGTTAGGTTCTTTCAGAGAATCCTAGCATGATTCTTTAAAAATACCTTCATTGTGACCCCAGTTTCATACTACTGATTGGGACATCCATGATAAATGGATAGATGTTTGTTTTGATGTTTTGAGATTCTCTACTGTATAATGTTGTAAGAGGTCAGATCTTAATCCCAAATAACTGACAGAGATAAAAGTAAACTGCTGAAATAAAAGTATTCATGGTAAATGTTACAGCAAATGTGACTTTTTATTTAATTCAGTCCTTTTCATGGGTGGCAAACAAGACATTTGCGCACAATCAAGCTTAAAAATTGTGAACAACCCTGAAAACCTTTTAAAATAAAAGGATTCTTTGTTGTGGCCTGAGATACTTCTTGTGTGATTTGTTCACTACTAATGTATAAATTGGTGGCAAAATATATATATTCTTTGTAGATTATATACTTTAGGATGCCCATTATTTCTCCACCTTCCATTTCTTTCCTTCGCTTTAATCTAGCTGTATTCGTTCACTCCCTTCTTTTAAAGCTTACCATCTTATGGGGGTTTTAGGTGCTCCAGAGATCAGGTTATGGCAGTACCACCGACCACTCTTCCCAGCCTACTGCACAAATGACAACATTTCCAGCTTAATTTATCCAAGACTTTCCATATTTGAACATAAACCTCAATCCTTTCTTCAAACTACCGGTTTTCCTTTCACACTCAGCAACAAGCACTGTAAGAAACCACATCATCCAGTGATATTTTTAGACCTTTCCACTACACCTCATCACTGATCACTACAAGGGGGTCTTGATAAGAACCTACTGATAGTCTCAACCTTTCAATCCTCTTCTGTCCTCCAGTCATATTTCTGTATCATACCTCCCCCCTCTGTCTATCACCCACCTCTCATCATCTTTGCATCATTCCAGTTTTTCCTCTCCATCTGCTCCCTTCAGCTTCTGCTCCCGTATCTGCATTTGATTGCAAGTAATGGTGGTAGACTGAGAAAGCAAATTGGACCTATTCAGTACAGTCCAATCCAAGTTGAGCTGCTGATTTGTCACATTCATCTGAGGGCACCTTTGATTGGCCTAATGGTCTATAGAGGAGGCAGTATGGATTACTCGACCTTACTCCATTGTGTTTGGTTTTATTGGAATACATACTAAAACTTGTGATTGGATGGTTCACTCAAAGACAAGATCTCTTTGCTAACTGTTGCTTTATATTTCCATTGATGACATATGTTTCTTTTTGTTTGCAGTAGCACTGGTTTTCGGTCTTTTTTTACTTGGATTGCCCAGGTCAACCGTCAAAGGATTAAAGGTCATATGAAATTCACAAGTAAACAAAATTAGTGGTCTTACAGTGCTGTGAAAAAGTACTCACTGCCTTACAATTTCTTCTATTTTCTGCTTTTTGTCACGCATGATTAAACAAATGTTAATATAAGACGAGTGGAACATGGATAAAGACAAAAATCAGTTTTCAAATACGCTACTTATGTGAAGTTAGGGATTTTTGGCTTTTGGGTGAAATTTATGGAAAACGTAAAAAGTTCTTTCTACAGTGATAATATATCATGAAAGTAGAGAATTTAACTACAAGCATGGAGTGGTCATTTCCTCATCTCAGTTCATTGAAACAAAAGCCAACAGCAGTGGTTGGTATACCACAACAAAACATTTCAATTTCTCAATAACGTGTTATGTGCCCTTGAGCATTAAGTACAGCTTGACAACAGTGTCTCATTCTGTTCACAAGTCAACTTATTGTCTGCTGAGGCATTGCATCCCGCTCTTCTTGCAGGGCAGCCCTCAGGTCATTGAGGTTCTGAGGTACAGAGTTACAGAAAGGCCTGTGTTGTTAATGTACGGCACAATGACTGGATTCATGATGTTATTCAGGTAGTATGGGTTTGTCACTGTACCATTAAAAAGTGTAGGGCAGTTCTGTATTGACTATGAACCTTTTAGGTTCATCCTGAAATTTCCCCCAGAAGCCAAATATCCCTAAGTTTTTGTGAGTAATGTAGTTAGCAGTTAGTATAAAGGGAAAAAAGCTCTTCAAAGTACTTTGTCCTCGAGTCAGTTGAACCTGTCTTATAACATGAAGTAGGTTAACACATTTGTAAAAACAGGTCATGCCCCAATTTAAAGGAATTCAAGTACAGATGACAAAATGATTGCGATCTAACAGTCTGAAAAGGGTTACAAAGCCATTTCTAAGGCCCATCTCACTTTTGCCAAAAAACTCCTTGATGATCCTCAAACAGATTTTTGGGAAAATATTCTGTAGACTGGCAAAACTGAAGTGAAACTTTGTAGAAGGTGTGCATCCAGTTAAATTTGGCAAAACTATTACATCATTTTAGAAAAACAACATACTGATCAAACAGGGTGTTGGTAGTGTTATGGTCTTGGGCTGCTTCAGGACCTGGACAACTTGCCCAAATTCATGGAACCATAAATTCAGCTCTGGAACAGAAAATATTGAAGGAGAAAATCCAGCCATCATTTCATGACCTTAAGCTCAAGCAGAGTTTATTTATGCAGAAGAACAATGATCCAAAGCACATAAGAAAGTTCATCTTTGAATAGCTCCAAAAAGAAGGTTTTTGGGGTGGCCTAGTCAAAGTACGAACTTATTAAGATGTTATACCATGATCTCAAACAGGCTGTTCATCCATGGCTGAAATGAAATAATTCTGCAAGGTTGGACAACTGACGCATCTAAGCGTTACAAAAAGGCAAAACCTAAACAATCTTTAAGGGGATGAATAAATTTTCACATCACTTTATAACATTTTTGGAACTCAAATTTTTAACCAAACCATGGAAGTCAAGCTCGAAATGTTTGTTTGAAATGCCCTTTAATGTGGACAGCTGGCTTTGTCATCTGAACTGCCGCCACCTGCCAATCAGATATGCCCATCATCTGTGTGTGTGTTGGTGCGTGTGCGGGCACCATGGTAACCATGCCATCATGATGAATATTTATACGATGATTAAACGTGATTGGTCACACAGTCAGATGGTTGTTATATGGTTTGCTCATGGGATGGGAGGTTTGTTTTTGCTCTCTCCAAACTGTGCTACAGTTATGCAACCCTTTTCCCATTCTTTTCTTGTTTTTGTTCAAATTCAAAAAGTTTAAATAGATTTTATAATTGTATTTAATTTAATTTGATATCTTACATTCATTAATAACTTGTGTTTGGCTGGCTGTGAAAATATTAATGAAGAAGAGAATCTTCTGTACAAAATAAAATGTGGACATCTCCCTGCCTAGACTTGGAAAGGACAAGGTCTGGCAGAAATGAGAAACGGATGGCCGCCACTCCTGCCAGGCCAGGGTGTTGTCACATTTTATAGCAAACATGTGTGCACGCTGCTCTTTTTCAGCTTTAAAATACTGTAAATTTATGATGAATCTATGATAATGAATGCCTGGTTTCCTGCTGGCATATAATCAAGCAATGCTGCACTTACAGCTCGCTCTGTCACTCCTTTTTTTTGCGTGTTCATTTTTGTATGTTTTTTGCCACTGAAAACCCCAGCATAATTATGAATTCAGCCACCAACCAAAAGAGTCTTTGAGCCTTGACTCTGCTCTCTTTCTTTTCCTCTCATTGGTGACTCTAATTACACTCTGGCTCACATTATACCATTTATTTTTCCTTCCAGCTTCTCACCCACTACTTTTACTCTCTCCTACCAGTCCTAATGCAGCACCTCTGTTAGACTTAAAGTGCTTCATCGTTAGGACTATTAGCCCATCACCACGGTGGGGCCCATTAGGACTGACTAGCTCCATTGTGGGCTGTATAATGATTGAGCTTCATGTGAGGCCTATTAGCCCAAGTCTGTACATACTGTATGTGTCTGTGTTTTTAATGTGTGTGTGGTAGATAGATGAAAAGGATGATGGTAGAAAATAGCCTTTCGTTGATGGTTCAGCACCCATCATTTGATGGATATTTTGTGATTGGTAATCCTCTATCTTTGTTTGAACTAAGATGTCTTTTGGTGTTTCAACACATGGCTAAATTTAAATGGTTTTTTTAGCACTGGGAAAAATATTAAACCTTAATAAGGAGAGAATGAGTATTTTTTTTCCTGAATAATGGTCTAATAAAAGAAAAAATAGACAAAGGGAATTCCCTTAATTTGAAATCCAATAAAACAATGTACTAATTACTTGTAAATTAAAAAATGTACTATTTGCACTGAAGACGTCCTGTTGGATAAATTGTGTAAAGAAACCTAAAATGCAAATGTCCTTTATATTGCAGTTTGGATAGATTTAGAAGCTACCTGATCTGGATATGTAGAGAAAATCCAGTCTGGATACATATAGGAAACCCTGGATTTGGGTTATAGGTCTGAATATGAACAGGAAAATCTGAAATTGTATTTAAATCTAGAAAAGTCTGGATTTATTTTTAAGCTTCTGGGTCGGGATGATATTGGGAAAAATCTGGTCTTGGATCATAGTTTTGAATAAGTGGGGAAAAAACTGCCATTTAATGTAAATAGTTTCCAGGTCTGAATAAGGACAGAAAAAGTGTTGTGTTTTTCTGCAAGTATTAAAAAGGCCGGAACTTGATTTTGGCATTTTGCAGTTCTTCATAAATATTCACGAAGAAAAGAGAACATGGGATTTTTTTTGCTTGTCCAACTGTCTACACAGATGAACTACACAGATATAGAGTTAACTATGTGATCATTGGTGGGTAGAGTAGTCAAAAAATGACTCAAGAAAAAGCTATTTGTTAAAGATGCGACTTAAATAATAAGTACTTGAATAGAACCGATTTAACCTGATTTAATTTGTGAAAATGATCGTAATCGTACAGACAAAACATTAAATTATGTCCAGGATCTGATACTCATAATAATAATAAAATCTAAAACTACTCAAAGTAAATCATCATCATTACAAAATAACATGAGAGCAGATAGACATACATTTACAAATCTCAGCTTTCCATAACATAAAACATTTGAAACCAATACTTACAGTAGACAATGTACTGTATACATGTTAGAACAGTGCAGAGTACTTCCAGTGACAATATCTACTGTTAACTGTATCTTCATTTGACCTCCAAATGGCACAGCAGAATCTAAAGATAGAAAATAACATTAAAACAATGAGGCTTACAAACCAGAAGTCTGACCAGACACGTGTCTGTGTCTGGTGCATTTTTGGTAAAATGTGTTTGGTAGAGTTGCCGGAAATTGTAAGTAAGAGTAGCAATACATCAAAATAATGTTACTCAAGTAGAAGTAAAAAGTATGGTGCAGTAAAACTACTCCTAGAAGTAAATTTTTCTTTTCAAAAAGTTACTCAAGTAAATGTTATTGGTTACTACCCACCTCTGCCATTAAGAAAACAGATGATAATTTCCCAAAAGCTTGTAACCATCCTGCTGTCGATTTGTTCATCTTCCTAATCATCCATTTATTATCCTTCTTTACACTCTGTAGTTTATTCAGGTTCTGACGACTGTAGAAATATCTGCTTTGAATTTCTGGTGAATTTCCATGGTTTATATTTTAAAAATTGGCCAAAAAGTTAACTGAGATCTCTCAAAATCCTCTCTCTTCAAAAAATGTAGAAAAGAGAAGCATCTGCTTCCTCTGATCAACCTTTGCCTGTTGTTGCCTAATAATGACAGAGCACACGTTTGAAACAGAGGAAGGACTCTGCCAATCAAACATGGTGACAGGAAGTCACTGGGATGTCACTAACTGATGTCGCACCTGCCAATCATCTGTGTTTGTGTGTATGGGTGTGCGCACATGTGCTCTGCAGCGCAGCTCGCCTGTCAGTCACGCGTTCCCTCGGGATCCATTTGCCAATGATAGCAACGCAGGGCGTGTCTAAGGAGCAGCATGAGGGAGGGAGAGAAGGGCACGAGGGTAAAAAGAATGGTTGAAGTGAGAGTCACAGATGTTCACATTAATTTCCTCGTTAGTGAGTTTTCACTTCATCGAATAGTCAAAGAAGCACATTTGTCAGTTGTCTGAGTACTAGCTATTATTATCTATTTGCATTTAATTGTTTACATTTTAAGTTAATTTAAGTTAATTATAGAAAGGTTTTACTGTTTAAAGTAGACCTGTTTGCTGTTTATTTAAATTTCCATTGTGAGTTTAATGTAGGCTCGATTTAAATTTTTGGTTAAGAAAGCGATTTTGTTTTGGCCTATAAAACCCCTACAGCTGCTGAAGTTTGGACTGCAGGGTACCATGAAATATACACCATTAAATATTTAGATTATTTCATCCTAATAAACTTTACAAAAGAAAAAGAACAAGGGTGTAACCATTGTTATGTATTAAGTTATTGGGAAAATAAAAACTGAATGCAATGATTTGCAAATTCTGTTCAACCTCTATGCAACTAAATATGCTACAAAGAAAAACGTATTTAATGTTCAAACTGATAAACATTTTTTTTTGCAAATATTTAGCCATTTTCAATTTGATGAATGCAGCATGTTCCAAAAAAGCAGGGACAGGGACAACAAAAGACTGGGAAAGTTTAGTTTACCACTTTGTGAACAACTGCGTGAGCAAATAGTCCAACAGATTAAGAACGTTTCTCAACTTACAGTTGTAGGGAATTTAGGAATTTCATCATCTACAGTCCACAATATCATCAATAGTTTCAGAGAGTCTGGAGAAATCTATGCATGCAGCAAGGCCAAAGCAAACAGTGACCTTCAATCCCTCTGGAGGCACTGCATTAAAAACCGACATCATTCTGTAATGAAAATTACCACTTGGGCTGAGGATCACTTCAGAAAACAATTGTCAGTTACCACAGTTTGTCGGTACATTTACAAGTGCAAGTTAAAACTTGTCTATGCAAAGTGAAAGCCATATATCAACAACACCCACAAATGCCGCCGGCTTCCTTGGGCCCGAACTCATCTGAGATGGACTGACGCAAAGTGGAAAGTGAGCTTTGGTCTAATGAGTCACATTTCAAATTGTTTTTGGAAATCATGGACGTCGTGTCCTCTGGGCCATAGAAGAGAACGACTATCTGGATTGTTATCAGCGCACAGTTCAAAGGCCAGCATCTGTGATGGTATGGGGGTGTATTAGTGCCCAGTGGTGCCGGAATGGGAGGGCCAGGGGGCCATTGGCCCCTCCACTTTACGGTCCTGGCCGGCCGTGATCTGGTCCCAACAAAAATTCACGTGGGCTTGACCCGATTGTGCTGAGAGGCTGTGACGGATCTCTCTCTCTCCCTCTCTGGCGCTCTCGGTGTCAGAGTGACAGACAGACAAACAAAACGTTTGTGCCTCTTGAAACCTGACAGCATCCGCAAAAACACGCGCAGCGTGATATACTTACATGCACAATGAAATCGGAAGCGCTAAAAACACCCCTGTCCAGTTGCCTCAATGAATATGCAATACTGGACGTTTCAGCGCAAAGTTGTCAAATTCTGGGAAGAGTTGATGCCAATATGTTTCTATAACACCTGTAGTGTTAGTATCTCACTAAAACTGCAAATAGCTGCGTTCTTTATTAGTCTGTCATCCATGCGTGATCCAAAAGCAGCTGCCATTTACAACAGCACTGCGCAGTGCGCACCGATGGCAGGTCGCTATGTGGAGATGAAAAGAACAGCAACGACCTTCTCTGTTCGTGTGAACATCTTTGAAATAATAGAATAAAAATATAATCAGGACCTCTTGCAGCCTGTCAGGGTCATTGTTTCGTTTTCTGAATGCAACATGCAAGCATCAAATTCAAAATGAGTATTTGCAAAAAAAACTGTTTCTCAGTTTGAAAATCTTGTCTTTGGAGTGTATTCAATTGCATATGGGCTGATCAGGATTTGAAAATCATTGTATTCTGTTTTTAGTTACATTTTACACAATGTCCCAACGTCATTGAAGTTAGGGTTCTTTGTCATCCCTAATGTCCTTATGCAGTTAGAAGCTAAAAGAAGCTTAGTTATATGTTTCTTCCTTAAAGAAAATAATAGACTTCCACACAGATTGTGATTTTAGCTTATTAGCATTCATTAGTCACTGCTGTGTTCCCACTAATGACAGGACAAGAGGTAATGAATTCATCCTAACTGGCTGTTAATCATCTGTTAATACTCTGATATTCCTTGTGAAATGATGTTTTCACGTGTAAATTTATTCTGGACGGGCTTGTTGTGTTAGAAATGCCTGTTTATTAATCATTTTTAATGACAGCTCACTTCTGTTTGACCACTTCTTCTCCTTTCTGCCCTTAAATTTAATCTGTCATTTAAACAAGGAATTGTTGTACATACAACAATTCCTTGTTTGTATGTACAAACTTGGCAATAAAGCTGATTCTGATTTATATATGTGTATATTGTACATTGTAAATATGTATATTCTGTAGTGCAAAAACAAAACCAAAGAGCAAAGTGTACCGGAGTCAAATTCCTTGTTTGTATGTACAAACTTGGCAATAAAGCTGATTCTGATTCTGATTCTGATTCTGAAACTGAGAGGTATACAGGAACTTGAAAATGAAAAACACAGGTGAATTAGTCTGTTCTGAGTTACCGCTTTTACATAGATGTTTGCAGTGGTTACGACTGGCTAATGGTATGTGATTTAAATGGTAGTTCATCTTGGACAAATTATGTTTGAAATGAAAGAATGTTAAAATGGAGCTGCTGTCAGGAAGCTCAAAGAAGCAGGTTCAAGAAGCAGATTTGCTGAGAATTATACAGGTTAGCACTGTGGTGTGCAAGAATGACACATTTTATCAAAGCTAATTTAAATGCAATTTGGTTATTTTCTTGGTACTAACTGTTCTGGTTTTTTGAAATAGACACTGATGATAATGCCCAGATCTCTTCTGATAATGTTGCAAATATCTGATTAAGGGAAGTACTGAAAACCTTTCAAATTAATTATTGGTTGTACTTGCTGAATCCTGGCTTGGACCTGAAAATGTCCTCTTGCAGCCTACAAAAACTTTAAACTAAATATGAAGGAGATGAGAGACAGCCCTATCTATACTGTATCTTCATTATCTTTTTAAGTTTTTAGTTTGCTAAATCTATCTCATATTCCTCAAATTTATTGTAACCACCTCTTTTCCAGGGTTTTTGCAATAGTCAGTTTAATTTAAAAGCTTTAAAGAGCTTTTTAATGCCATTATGATTTACATTTACAAGCTACATGCATTTAAAAATAACTTTACTTTTTATTTATTTACTTAAATTTAATTATGAATGGTTATATACAACTTTACTCCAATTGGTGTTTTCCAGTGGTGTGCTTTTACATATAGGTAACCTGCAGTTAAGCCCAAAATTATTCCAAATTATTATTGGTACCCCTGGCAGATTTAGGTATAATCTTTTAATTTTACCATCAGATTTTTTTCTGACTGAAAGAGTCCCAAATTGATTGTGATAGAGAATATGTCAAGGGAAATTAGGGTGATGGCAAGGAGGCTTTTCAACCTCAATGACTTGGAGCATATTGCCAAAGATAATGTGTCAAAATACCAGTGAAAACATGCAAAAAGCTGGTCAGCATTTATAAGAAAGAATTGATTGTTGTAATGCCAGTTAAGATTTTTACATTGATTATTGAAAATATATCTATGCATATATGTATATACAGTAAATACATTTTCTTGTGATGAATAGGATGGTAGAGAAAAACATGCTGCAGGTTGTAAAAAGTGCAAAACAGAAAGACTTCAGGAACAGGAAGTTGCTTTTTAAAGCACCATGTTGAACTGTACTCCCTAAACAAATTGTCACAGAAACACTATTCTAACAAGCTGTGCCTTTATGACAGTGTTTATTTACATACTACATATACACACAACAATATGGTAAATTGTTACCACAAGAGGATAGCCATGGGCAGCAACAGTAATTAGATAGACGATGCCATTCGAATGATGATTGATCAGCATTGAGGGGCTTCAGGTGTGCCAAGAAAGCTCTCTGTACATCCATTCACCTCAGCCACCACTATCAGGAATCTTTGACATTAGACAGGAAAGTTTTGTGGATTCATGCTCTTCATGCCAAATTCTGGCTGTAGCATCTGCAGCCTCAACAGAAACGTATCGTTCATTAGACTAGGCTGCATTGGAGCATTAAGTAGCCATTATCTGCCTTTCAGTAGCCTATGTGAAAGCCTGAACTGGTTTTAGTATTTCCCCTGTAAGATGATAAGCAGTACAATTGCATTATCATAATGTATCATTTTAGTTCCGCTCAATTCAGTTCAGTTCATTTATGTGCCACCAATTCACCACAAATGTCATCTCAAACCAGTTCACATGGCAGTCATTTAGACTCTGGTCCACAATTTAAATCAATTCAATTTAAATCAATTCACTTCATTCCTATAAAGTCCATTGCATTGAGTTATTGATTATGCAGCAATCGCTTATCCTTAGCAAACATGTTGCAACAGGGGCCACTCCCTTTAAACAGGAAGAAACCCAGTACAGAACCAGATACAGAATAGTGCCATCTGCTGCAGCTGACTGTGGGTCAGTATAACAGTATTTATCCTGTTGTAATTAATTCAAGAATGCACAAGGTTTAACTTGATGTTGGCCCACCCTTTGCAGCTATAACAGTATAATTTTTTTTGGGAAGGCAACAAGAAATCCTTCCGCTAGAAATAAGGGGCTGAACTCCAAGAAAAACAGTCCTACATCTTGATATCCTATGCACCAAACTTGACACAGTGCAAAAAGGTGAGGACCGTTGTCGTGGCAACTGCCAAACCCAGACTCGTCCATTTAAATCCGTGACGAAAACCCATTCCATGAAGCTGGTGGTGTGTTTTTCAACTCTGGTCCTCAAGGCACCAGTGCCCTGGACTTTTTAGATGTTTCCCTGGTTCAGCACACCTGATTTCAATTGATGGCCTCTTTAACAGGCTTTTGCTGAAGTGCAGTCATCTGAATTATGTGTGCTAAAGTGGAGAAACATCTAAAACATGCAGGGCAGTGTGCCTGGAGGACCAGAGTCGAAAAAGACTGCTCTATATGTCCTTGAGCTAATCTAAAGGCCATGTGAAGATTGGAGATCTGTGGCTATTGACCCTACAGAATGTTGCTTACATTTTATGATAATACCACAACGGTTGTACAAATTGAAGTTGAATGCCATGAAATGGCCACACATGGGTTCAAAATAGGCTTACGATTTGCAAAAGGTCAAATTGAGCCAGAGCAGATTTGGGACTGAATGTGTTTTTGTCTAACTGACTGCTAGGTTAAAGGTCCAAGAATAAGCTTCTTACTGACTGGACAAGGAAGGCAAAGTAAGAGTCAAACTCATGGTTTTTTTTACTGGTGCACCAAGTTGTAAAACTTGATCCCCGAAGGTTGTTGCATAATGTGAATAAACTGGTGGCATTTTGAACCCTTTGAAAGGAAAAATTAAATAAAAACAGCACTTTTTTTCTGGCTACCACAGCAGGCTCAGTGCTATGAATCTCAACCAACATTGATGTGTTTAGCTGCTAGAAATTTGGATTATTGGATAATGGTTTTGATACTTTTTCAGAGTATGGCAGGTACAAATTTTCAGTATGGCTAGTTATCTCAGTCCTAGAGAAGGTCAAGATAAAGTGTAAAAGTAAAACTTAATAAAAAGTGGGAAAACGTGGTAAAAGTGAGTCAATGTGAAGAAAGAAAGAATCTGAAGCGAACGAAGTGAGAGAAAAGAAATAGCTCTGCTACAAAGAAGAGGAAAATGTGAAAAGGAATCGTGGTGAATGGAAGGGTAAGCGCAGGGAGGGGAGATTTGAAAGAAAGGGTAAGCCTCTGTAGGTAGCTGTAATTAAAGTAAGGCTTGTCCCCTGTGTGGCAAATACACACACATGCTGTTAATACACACAGATGATTGGAGCCCTTCACTGCCCATCGAGCCACTCCGCTGTGGGTGGTAAATAGTCTTTACCCCCAGTCCACATCAGGCATTTCAAAGAAACCTATTACTCCAGTGTTCAAAGTGCACTTTTGTTTTTATTATAATGAAAACAACAAGTCAGTCCCAGTGTAATGTAGCAGTGGATTTGCTTTTAAATAATACATAAGTTGGGGCAGTGATACTTCAAAAACGCCGACGGTATTACATAGCAGAAATGTAGACAGAAGGGTAATTCATCAATAAATTCACTTGATAAATAAAACATTAGCTGTGTTATAAGGTCACAGTTGGCGTGTTGGACATATTAACTATTTAACAGGTTTGACTGGCTCAATTCAGCATGTCGCACCCGCTGTGTAGCTGTGCTCTAAAGTTTAATAAGCTTCTGCTTTTTTAAGCTGCATTTAGGCAGAGTACTAATACATGTTGTACATTTAAACTTTTAAATTACAAAATGGAGAAATTTTAGTGAGATTAGAACGACACATTTTTTCTTTTAGACCCTAGTTTATCATTTTCATAACAAAATCTGAAGACTTTTTGGTTGGGAATGAGAAAACGTCTAAACACTAGCAGGAAAGACAGCCTTCGCAAGCAAGGTTTTAAAATGTTTTCATGTTTATAGCTTCTGCTCTTCATGGTCTTGTCTGCTTTTAAAATATCACATCGGTCAAAAATGTTTGTAAGTTCATATTGTACTAGTTTTTCTTCTTTTTCATCATTATGTTGTTTTTCATTTATGTACCATTCTCTTTATATCCAGGTTTGGAAAGAAAAAGGAGGAGAGGAAGGAGGCAAAGGCCGCTGTACAGCGACAGAAATCTGACATTCTGAGTGACCTGGAGCTTGAGAGGATGAAAGAAGATAGAGAGAGGTGAGGAACGTTCTAGAAAATGTGATTAGCAAACTTACCACTTAACACATTGTTCTCTGATCACATCATTTATAACCATTTCCTTGCTAAATACTTTACATTTTCATTCAAGATGCATCTCTGAAACAGGGAGTGATTGGTCCTCTGTTTCCCTTTAAGGATTGAAGCAGGGCATCCTGAGCTGCGAGAACAACTGTCCAGAGACCAGCAGGGTGGCGGTGGAGGGGTGGCATTTCCACACTACGAGGATGATGACGCAGACCCAAACTATGCCAGAATACAGTCCTTCAGGGCCCGAGAGATGGGTTCAGGGCCGCCACCACTGCCTCAGTCACCTCTCTACAGTGCAGTTCACCATGCTCATGCCCGCACACCTTCACCACAGGGTCCTTCCAGCTTCCCAGGACATGGGAAGCATGTTAAGGAAGCTGGAGTTCTCCCCAATGATGACCCCCTTGATAGGCTGTATGCCAAAGTTAACAAACCTAGAGGTTCTGGAGCCACATCACCGCACACTCCTTCCCCAGCTCCTCCAAGTGACAGGTAGGGCTCAGTGACTTTATCTCTAATGTCCAGAAAGACCTTTTGTTCAAAATTAAACTTTTTTTTCTATGGATAGGATTTTAATTTTCTCAACAAAAACACATAATCTTCAGTAACACAAAAATCTAAAAAAAGCAATGGATAATTGAAAAACAGACAATATATGAAAGAGAAAAGAATGAAATAATATTATTAATAATGACAGACCATTGTTACATTTTATTAGCAGAATGAAATAGGCATGAATGAAATATTTTACATCAGGAAAAATCAGCATCGTAATCAATATGTGCAATACCACAGTTGCAAAGGATTGCTTGGGTATTAATTCTGCGTAGGTTTCATTTACTGATGCAGATCCTGAAGCTGACGGAGATCGGTATAATATTCAACAACAATATTGCAGTTGCATGTTTTTGCAAATATCTTGCAGCCATACTCCTCTTGGTACCCATCCCCCGGAACCAGGGGGAGGAACTTTACTTTTTTTTTTTCTATGTTCATTGCACTATATTCCCTTAGTTAAACATAGACGTGTGGTGTCCTTTAAAAAGTCAGACTATTGGCTAAAAGTTGATATAAATCATTTCTACGAACACCAAACAGTTAAAACTACAAACAGTTGAATCAGAGTAATCAAACTCCACAAAATGCCATCATCACAAATTTCGGTTTCAGCTGACACCCCCCTTGTCCCAATGTGCCTGGGACTTACTCAGCAAAAGAACTCCAGACTTCTCACTCACAGTTGAAAAACATAATCTAAAAACTTTCTGACTTTCGTAATTTTCTCTCCTAAATGTAAAATCCTTTGTTTGGTTTTCATATTTATCGTGTAACTACATCTCCCAGTGTGCTTTGCAAGCAGTTTTAGCACATTTCCTGCTGCGTCACACGTCTTACTCTTTTTACAGCTGTTTTTTGGTGGTTTAGTAACATATTTAGTATAATCTGATTCTATTGGCTCTATGGGTTAAAAGGAGAGGTGGATCCGGACCAACCAAACTCGAGTTATTGCTCTGCTAAAGCTGCCTGTCGGTGAATATGCTGCAGCTGGAGCGAAAGAGAACAGTTTCTCAGTGTTCTACTCAAAACGTAAAATAAATGTTGGTAATTTAAAAAACAAATATGTTAAAACAAACCAGTTTAGACATGTAAAAAAAGTTTATTAAGTTTTGCAAGTAAAAACACCTTTTCTTGTAAATGGTGCTAACTTGTGCTTTTCTGTACCAATGGGCAAAACGCCTAGGTATGTCTTTACTAAAAGCTCTGTATATGGCCAAAAATCAGAGGAGCGTATTAAGCAATCACAACAGCGCATCTTTTAATCGAGAGAATGCATACCTTTGCTTTTGTTTACCTCAGCTGCATGAATCTCTGCAAAGTTAATGTCCACAAGTGGATTTATAGTTTTCAAAAGTTTGTAGCTTTATTCATGATATTTCTAAAAGGTTTACACTACCAGTCAAAAGTTTTAGAAGGCCTTTCTCATTTAATGGTTTTCTTTATGCTTATAACTAACATTGTACGTAGATTCTCAATGAAAGCATCAAAACAGTGAAGGAACAGATATGCAGTTATGTAGCAAACAAAAATTGTAAAAGAACTGTAAACATGTTATATTTTAGAATCCTTACAGTAGCTGCACTTTGCTGTAATGACTGAAATATTAACCTTTAGCCCTCTCTCTATGAACGTCTGGGAAGTTCTTTTAAGACTCTTTGGAAAAGCATTTCAGGTGACCACCTTATGAAGCTCATGGAGAGCAAAGCTAAGAGAGCAAAGCAGTCATGAAAGCACAGGGTGGCTATTTTGTAAAAATCTAAAATACAAAAATGTTTAGAGTTATTTTACACTTTCAGACTCTATCCTTGAAAACTGGCTCAAAGTTTATCGGTTCTTTCTTTCTAGATGAAACGACTAAAGGAGCTACATCCATTAACATTTACTTTTCCTTCCCATAGAAAGTACTCCTGGATCAGTGCTTCTTTGGTCTCTTTGTGTCTCTGCTCTGTTCTCTCAAACCCCCAGTCGGTCGTGGCAGATGGCCGCTCACACTGAGCCTGGTTCTGCTGGAGGTTTCTTCCTGTTAAAAGGGAGTTTTTCCTCTCCACTGTCGCTACATGCATGCTCAGTATGAGGGATTGCTGCAAAGTCAACGCCAGTGACTGTCTACTGTCTCTACATGCTCATCCAGGAGGAGTGAATGCTGCAAGTCACTGACTGGATGCAATCTGCTGGGTTTCCTTAGATAGAAAAACTTTTTATCCAATTTGAATAAATAACTGGATCTGACTGCACTGTTCAATGATTAGGATTAATTGTAATTTATGTACCTGAGTTTTGTGAAGTGCCTTGAGACAACATGTGTCGTGAATTGGCGCTATATAAATAAACTGAATTGAAATTTAATTGAACTTTTTGTGTAGCACATAATTCCATGTGTGTTGTCTCTGGTGAGAATCTACAATTTAAATAGTCATGAAAAAAAGAGACCCATTAAGTGAAAAAGGGGTTCTAAAACTTTTGACCGGTAGTGTATATGCTGTACAATGCAGAAAAACTTCAGGCGAGGGAAAAATACAAAGTGGCAAAGCCCAATTTCTTATTCTGTCGTTTTCTTTCTGCTGTTGCATCACTCCTGCACTATAACACTATCTTGCTAAAATTTTTCACTCTTTTCCCCTCTGCTGTCTAAATGTCAGCCATCTACCAGAGGCTACTTTTTGTTTATATGCAAGTACATCTTTGAAAACAGAACCTATTGACGGACGGATGGAGAGGAGTGAATTGTTTTTGCCTGCTTGAAGCTTCAGTATGATGCTACTTCTTTACCTTTTATCATGTCAGTCACAGCTCTCTAACCCAGGAACATATCTGCCAGTACATATGTTCCAACTCACACACACTCATCCACTAGCCTTGTGTACCTGTCGGAAGAGTGAGGATGCCAACCAGCTTGATGGGCAGCTCCAGCCTCTATGGAGACTTTTCATGGCAGCTTTTCATGTATTGTTTTCTTCATGCCATATCGTATATATTTAAAGATCTTGACCTCTACAGTAGATTCATATTAAATATAATGGTGGGGTTACCATCACATCTGTTTTATTTTCAGACAGTAAGGAACATATACATTTTAACATGGTGTGGCAGGTAATTAATCCCTCAATAAAAATATCTCCATTTAAGTTACATGTTGATGAAGAAAATGTTGCATGTTGTTGTGAAAATCTACATCTTTAATCTTAACTCTGTGTTTTACACTCTTGTCCCATAATATCTGGTCTCCCTACATGTAATTTGGATTATGTTAATGTACTCAGCTTGCTTTGGCTTGCATGTTGATATGTGCAGTTAAATATGTAAATCCCACACAGCTTGAAATGCTTTCTTATGAAAGCACTTTATTTTATTTGCATGTTATAACAAATCTGATGTCACATACAAAGAGAAATCGCATTGAGTGTAAACATCTCCTGAAGTTTCTCTTTTTTGTAGTTGTAGATATGGTGCTTCTTTGTTGCTTAGTTCGTTCTTTAGTTTGATATTTTCAGTGTTTACTTTCCAAGATTCCCTCATTTCCTTCAAGAAGCAGCAAAAGTCGGGGAATGTCTTGATTTTGGAGTCGTTTTAACCATGACCGGCAGTCTTGGCAGAAAGTGCTGTACATTTATCATCACTTCCTGAAACCTGATGATGCAGACTAAAGGAAGTTCAGGTATTGGCTGACAGTAATCGATGTGGCTGGAAAAAGAAGGTGGTGTGTCAGCAGCGGTGTCTGTATGTGTGCATTAAGGGAGGTCAGAGCCACCGGAGCCATGTGGGATGCAGAGATAAACAGGATCGCCAAGGACTCCCTTCCATCAGTATATTAGTGGAGCAGTGAAGCGTGGCTGTTTAGACATGTGCAAACCTGTATGCTCAGAAAAGGTGTTTGGTGAGCAATGACAGCTTAAACAGTAGTGGGTATTTTGGTGGGATTTATTTTACAGTTCTCGAAATTTGAATGAAAAAGCATTGTTTACATTGTAGGCAACCAGTTGACTCCACTAACTGCCTATAAAGTAACAAAAAAGCCAAACATTTTGTGTCATGCTGCTTTCGATTTCCCTCTGATTTTGAAAGTCAGATGGGGGGATGAAGTCACACCCGAGTTAAGTTTGTTCTACTGTATGTTGTTTGTGACCAGGTTTATCAGATTTAGCAGTACTAGCAATGTATTTCTCTCCATTTTTGGCATTCAGAGTCTGAAGCAACATGCTTTTAAACAGATTTTACAGTACTGTCTTGGTACTGGTTTGATGTGATAAAACAGTCAAGTAAAGAAAAAGCACCTTGTGTATTTATTCCACAGAAAGTAGATTTTATATTTGTTGCATGTTAGGAAGGTGTTGCTTTAATCTCCTATGAGACACTATTGAATACTTTAAGTGGTATAGAGAAAAATCTATATCATTCCAATATTTAAATATCATCTACATTACTAAGACCAATATTCAGTGCCAGAAATAAGCAATTAGCTTGAATTTCTAAACAGATTGGTGCAGATCTAGAAATATAAATCACATTAGGAATGAAGTCTTTTCCAGAACTTAAGTTTTTACATTTTTAAAGGTACTCATTACATCATATTAATGCATCGCTAACAAAATCTTCCCTACATGGCAATTTATTGGTGGTATCTGGATTGACTAAACTGATGTAGGCTTTGGGTGTCGGTGGGTGGATCGGTGGGGAAGCATCATCTCAGAATTGGGAAGTTTAATTTCCAGCTTTCTGAAGCGTTTCCTGTCAGTTTGTGCTTGTGTAATTCATTGAGTAAATGTGCTATGTTTTGGAGTAGTAACGGACCCAAAAGCAAGCAGAGCAGGGGCAGCATGGAGTGAAAAATCATTTATTGATGGAAAAAGAACATGAACTTAGTTTATTGTACAAAAGGAACAGGTCCTCAAACTAAAGTGAGTGAAATGGAAAAATCCAGTAATGAAGAATGAAAACTAGGGAGGTCAAAGGAGGAGTGGAGAGTGTCTTTGAAACTAGGTGAGTCAGTAATCAGAGAAATGCTGAACCGCTGGGGAAGAGTGTGGTGCAGGAAGCCGAGGTAAGAAGACTAATTAGCAGAGAGAACACAGGGGAAGCTAAACCAAAACACAAAAGCAACTTCAAACCATGAGGGAAAAAGAGGAATACTAAAAGCAAAATCCACAGGTTATATGGAAAGAGAAGAATGTCAATAATAAAGAACTGGCTACGGCACGACCTACTAATAATAATAAACAACCCAGAAATAATCAGAACACCAAAAGACTGGTGTTGAAGCTTCTGAAGGACATCACAGGGCCCCTACTGGACCCCCTGTAGTTTGCTTACCAGGCAAACAGGTTGGCAGATGATGCAATCTACACTTCATCCTACAACATCTGGACCACCCAGGGATGTACGCCAGGATCCTGTTTGTAAATTTCCGCTCAGCCTTCAACACCATCAACCCAGACATCCTCCACCAGAAGCTCACCCAGTTCACAGTGCGGGCCTCCACCTGTCGGTGATTCACCAGCTTCCTGAAGGACCGGCAGCAGCAGGTGAGGCTGGGGAGCATCTTCTTCCCCACAAGAACCATCAGCACCGGCGGCCCCCAGGGGTGTGATCTCTCCCCACTCCTCTTCTCTCTTTACATAAGTGACTGTACCTCAGCGGACCCTTGTAAACTCGTGAAGTTTTCAGATGACATTACTGTTATCGGTCTGATCCAGGACAGTGACATGTCCCGTTCCTTTCTCGAGACCTGAAGTGGTCCTCACACATAAACACTGTCTGGAAGGAGGCCCAGCAGAGACTGTACTTCCTACGGCAACTCAAGAAGTAAAACCTTCCACAAGAACTGCTGGTCATGTTTTGTGCTCATTTATCACTGTGTGGTTTGGCTCATCCACAAAACAGGACACGTCCAAACTGCAACGAACACTTAGAATTTTAGGAGAAAGAAGACATTGCTGCTGCCAATCTTCATCGCAGGGGCGGATGTGGAGCAAGTAACATCATACAAGTATCTTGGTGTTACCCTCGACTGTAAGCCACAAACACTGAGGTACTGTACAAAAAGGGCATGAGTATTTTCCTTGTTGATGCACACAAACCTGGCTAATAAAGTTGATTCTGATTCGGAACACCTGTTGATTATTACACGATGTGATACAGTAAATAGTGGTAAACTTCTTTGAAATGGTCAAAAAACGTAGATAACCTCTTATCTTAATCTTTAGGATATTTGGCATTTCTGTTGTCATGTGCATAACTTCAAATATGTATCAGATTATCATTGTATTTTATTTTATACCATGTATCTGACACATCCTGTAGTATATTATAGTAGTATTTTGTTTAACCCAGATAGTATTTAGAAAAAGAATGTATTTAATATTAAATGCCAGCAGCATAACTTGCTACATCTGCTGTTTAGGCATTAGAGTTAGCAGTTTCTTATATTATTTTTACCCGAACATCCGAAAACAAACAAACATTGACAAAATATGTTGCTGGCACAGAGAGCATGAATGTTCGGCAATTATATCAAAAGCTAATATTTACTGCAGTCCAAGCAGTATACTGTGTGCAGTGATTCTGTGATGAAAATACATTCCCAATATATTTGAAATCCTTGATTCAGAAGTCTAACCTCTTCAGAAAAATCTGCTAAAAATCCACGGTGAACCTTTCAATATTTACTTTGAAATAGGCTGAAAATGGACGGAGAACTTGTAGGCACACTGTTTTATGCCTCTGGTATGAAAGCCATAGCTGATCAGTTTAGTTTGTATTGTCATCCTCAATGGGCACACTATTTGGGCAGCAGAGTTAAAACCGGTGTATCAATAGAGACACGCATAGAAAATGCAATTTCCTTAAAGTTCATACAGGGTTTATATATTCAAACATCCATTATTCATTCCCTTCTAATCACACTTTCTCTGTATTTGTGCCAGTAACCTTGTTCAAATTATTTCCCATGTGTCCAGGTTTTTTGTTTTTTTTTTTTGGTGGGGAAAGTGTCCTTACAATAACCCATCATCTAAACTCAGAATGTAAAATTGAATAATGCCTTATCTTTTTGGTTTGTTTGAAATAATCTGATCAAACCAATGCAAAACTTGATAAACTCTGGTGAGGTGCAAATGACTAAAACTTCAGTACTTTCACTGGTTGGTCACACACATGTGTCTTTCTGTCTTCACCATAATAAACCTGTTGCCCCATTCTCAAACATGGCAACCAAAGGCATAATTGAACCCAACCTAAGCCTAATTCTAACATTAATTTTAAAACCTCAAACATTTCTTAAGAGAAATGTAGACGGATTAAAGCGTCTTTGTAATATGGAAATCAGTTTCCATCAGGAGAAAATGTACAAACACTTATCCAGTCTATTTTCTGAAGTGACCCGCTAAGCCTTGGATGAGAGAAGCCAGCAACAACCCCACCACCCCCCTCCTACCGTCACCCATCCACCACCAGCCAACCCGTCCAACTACCCTTCACAGGTTACCATAACAACCACGACCTCTGGCACTCCACCAATTAGAAAACAATCAGCCTTGAGAGAGCAAAGTGAAGTGAGCTTGGCAGAGCAGGAAGGAGGGCCACTGTAGCACATGTGTAAAGGATAAGCAGCGAACAAGAAACAAAGAGAAAACATGTAATAAAAGCAGGTCCTCATAGGGGCGATTTGTTTTCATTTAATTGAAAAACAAAATGAGTTCTGTTCATTGAAAAAAAACATTAGTGCATTAAAATATTACCTTTTAGAATTTAATGCAACTGAATGCATTGGATATGTTGGCCTTGCTAAAAGCTTATAATGTTTATTTTTCAGAACATATCACAAATGTGTTAGTTCAACATTTTATTCATGCCCTGTTGTCTAAAGTTGATAGACACTCAGTGATGCTTTAGGTTGTGAGTAATCTGATGATACTTGAAATAGTTAAATGGCGAATTCACCTTTTGTACCATTTTATATTTCTATTTTGCACCCAAGCAGTTCCATTTCATAGCAACCTACTTCCATTTTGTACCTGGACATAAACTGTTATTCACGTATTTAACAAAAGTGTTAATTTTGGTTTGTAGTCAGGAATTTTTTCAGTTAGAAGTCTTACAGAAATAAAAAAGATTATGATTTCTGAGCAAACTGAAATAACTCTGGATAATATTGATTGGAGTCGTATTACCTTATGGCCTCAGAGTAGACTACACATGGGCTAGTATGTGATTATAATGGTATGATAAACTTAAGTGAAAATACCACAGTATGACACTATCACAGTTTGTTCACAAAAATGTATATTCAGGGTTAAGTGGATGTTGCTCCTTTAGTCTTCATACTATAACTGTCCATGCTTTTGCAACAGGTAATATTCCAAACAGCCTAATATATATAATATATTTAATTTCTAGATATATATACAAAATTCTACCATTGTGGGTACAAATTTATTCACAATTGGTACAAAACCAACCTGTGGCAGACAGTTGTTTTTTTCATATGTTAAACTTTGGATACAAAATCACCAAAACTTCAAAAGGAGCAGTCTTTTAATAACACGAAACCTTTAAACATTGTTTAATAAAAAAATATGGTTATGGAAATATTCAAATTAGCCATCATCAAAGTATCCTTAGACAGTATGTATACATCTCAGTCCACTTAAATCAAAATCAATAAATCTATGATTTAAATCAATAAATTCTGGTGCTAAACATACAACCGAAACCAAAGACTGCAAATCAAACCTAGCAGGAGAGGAATATCAAATGCACCAGTTTTAAAGAAATAACCATATTACATTTACTTTACATAGATTTACTCCACGTTTGAAAAGTTCATTCATGGAAAATCAGGGACATCGTGATTGTCACATTCCCAGCGAGAAGTTGTTCTTCTTGTTCTTCTTCTACCATTTTTACTGAAAGATAAACCGTAAAATCTAGCTTTGTTGAGCCATTCCCATTTTTTCATTATGTTTTACATAAACAATGTTTCTTATGGCGAAGCATTGCTTAAAGTTTGCTGATTGACTAGGCATCACTTTTTATGAATTGACAATGAATGAGCAAACGACTGATTGTATTGTACTTTTATTAGGATCAAACTGAATAGTGTGTAATTTATTGTGTACAGGACTATGATTAGATTGAATTGGAATGAATTTAGGTTATTTGAATCAAACAAGGCCTTTTATAAATGGATATAAATTAGATCTGATTACGTTTTGAAGTGTGTTGTTGCTATATCCTTAAAACTGAGTCAAACTGAACTGAATTCAATTATCAGAAACTAATAACTTTACCTGAAAGCTGTTATTGTGAAACTATTACTAGGACATACAATAAACTGTCATATTATTGCCATACAAGGAGGGAGAAAGAAACGTTCAGTGTTGCTTGGCTACTCACTTGGAAATCTTTCTTTCCTCCATGTTAGTTAAAAAGAGAACCTCTCAGCTCATTGAGTGTATCACAAACCTGTGAACATTTCTTAGGCAAATATACGTTTTCCTTTTCTCTGTTTCACATGTTTATCTTTCCTTAAGACACGCACACACAGACCTATGCACACGCATATAGCAAGAAGAGCTTTTAGGGGATGCCAGGTAATGTAGGTCTGTCCAGGTGAGATTTCCACATTAATCTAGTCTTGTAAGTTATTTGTGAATATAGTGTTGGGTTTTGCCATGTATGTGCATGTATTTTTCTTGCCCACATGATATGGTTAGCTTTGTGTAGTTGAGTTACTTTTCTTCATAGATGAATGAAAATGTCAAGCTCAGACATACTGAACATAAACTAAAGAACTGCTGTGGAAGCGGTAACATAGAGGCTGGTTTAATAACGTTTTTGCATTTTTTGGCTATTAATATCTATTTTTTGTTATGTAAATTAAACTTTTTAAAGTTTAAACTTCAGTGTTTTATCCAATGGGAAATTAATGTTATTTGATTAATCTAAACTAGAAAATGAGTGTTGAAAAGTATTGGCTTTAAATGTTTTGTAGGTCTGGGTAGAAATGCATTTCCATCTTTTTATCTGTCCTTAAAGCTAAATCTGAACAAAATTAGATTCTCCATACAACTCAAGAGTTACTTTCTCAATGATGTTATATAAAATCATCAAAATAAGTGATTGCAGTGTGATATGGAGCTCATGCTTACTAAGCAGCATTTTTTTCTTTGACTCCAGGAGCACTTTAAATAATACATTTTTGATAGCTTTGCACCAACCCTTTTTCTGGCCAGAGTAGAAAACCATTTCCTTTATACCTTTACTGATATACAGTTATACAGTTGCTTTTCTGGCTTCCATTTTAATGGCAAAGGCAGATAAGCTGCCATAGTTAAATAACGCTCTAGCGTCACTTTTCTGCAGACTTAACACTGCAAAATACAGATTGTTTTTGGACAAGATGGAAAGATGTTCAGCACACAGACCTCAAAGATGTGGCAGGACTTGACATTCCACAAAATGCTCTGCATTCCTCTCATTTTTACCTGTCTAACACATTTTTCAGTGCAAATTAGTAGTTTCTATGGGTAACCCATTATTAGCACAAGGATGCTATGGAGAAATCAGTAGGAAAAGAAGTGATTTAATTCTAAAAAGGATTAAAAAAGAGTGCTGTGTTAAATGAAAATTGAGCAGAACACAAACTGAAAGAAAATGTTTGAAGAAAATAATTTAGATTCATTACACACTGTGAAATACAGAGAAATGAATGAAAAAGGATGTTTGGAGTATAAAATCGGTGGTCAAGATTTTGCTTGTAGAGTGGATACATGAGAGGACCTGAAATACTAGAAACACGGAAAGTGCATCAACTGTTGAAAAGAAATGGGGAAAAGGGAGTTAGATAAGGATTCAGGCTGCAGAGTGGCTAAATGGGACAACAGATGAGATGGGAGAAAGCGGACAGAGTAAGGATGTGCAGAAAGAATGACGATGGGAGCAGGTCAATAAATAACCAGGGTAAAAAAGACAAATTAAAATGGAGAAAGTAGAAGGGAAGGCAGGAAGGAGTAAAGAAAAAAATGAACTGAGATCCTGGGAGTAGAAAGTACTGAATATGAACAAAACTAAAATGGAAGAATCTGAAGAGGCTGCTTTGTAGAGACAGGGGGGAGGTAATTGAAAAGACAAGAAAATGGCCAGAGTGTGTGTTTTCCGGATTCAAAGTGTGTGATTCAGTCTGGCTAATAAGAAAAGGCTCTCAAGAGGCACTCGTGTGCACCATCCCTTCCTCCCCCCTTAGCTCTCCTTCCTTCAATAGATCCTTTCTAGGTCTCTCTTCCCCCTTGTTGCACTCTCTTCCTCTCATTTATGATTTCCGCCTCTCGTATTTGCACAAGTAGTTCTCAATGAAAAATAAATTCCATGCAAAGGACATCCGTCCTCCATAGAGCACGCACATGGAAAAAGTACACATGGGCACATACACTCAGCCTCATACAAGAACACTTTTGTATGTCAGAAAAGGTACACTCAGGGACAGCTTTGTCATACAGTTTTGCATCGCAGGTTTTAGTTGCTCATATAGGGACCACAGAATGAAAGTCCAGTGAATGAAATGAGCGAAGTAGTTGGCATATCTTGAATTTGATGTTACCTTTTTTTTTTTTTTAACTGTGTCCTGTCCGGCAGAGTAGCGCTCAGAATTGTTGTCTGAGTGCCAAGAAATTGCCCAACAGATTTACTTTCACAAGCGGAGCATCACAGCTAATGCTTTAAAGCTCTGCTTGATATTTATAAAAGAAACTTTATTATAAACTTCTTTGGGAATATTTCAATTGTTACGGACACGGAGACTGAAATGAAAAGGAAAAAAGAAGCTCGAAAAAAGAGTGAGATGGGGCAAAAGAGTAAAAGAGTAGAGGAGAGAAAGAAGGATGAAGAGAATACAAGATTACACCCTGCTTGCTTATACACCTGTTTTTTTTTAACAAAATAGTACACGGGGCTTATGAATGTACCATGACGCACCATGACGGGACAAACTCACCCACCAAGAGGTCCCCGGCCAGCGGCAGGCACCCAGGGCCAGTGTCCCCCACCACGCCCCCCTCAGCCACAAAAAACACTACATAACTGCCACTGCAACGACCGCCCAGGGAGAAACACTATCCAGCTCAGCTCCACCATCGCCACCCAGCCGATCCAAACTCCGGTGACCCCACATCCTAGAAGTGGACACAACCCCTCCACCCCACAGGCTGCAGCCCCTCCACGCCATCCCCACCCCCAAGGCCCTACATGTGAACCCTTGCGTTACTCCAATGGCGCACCCGCACCTCAAGGCCCGCCATCAGTGGTAATGTGATGGAGCTGGTGGAGGGAGGTGTCCGGGGATGGGGAGGGAAGGACTGGGTGGCAAAACGCTCTCCCAGGGAGCCAGCTCCCCGGCTGACCCCAATAGGCACCCCCGTTTGCCGAGTTCCAACAAAGGAGGGAGGCATAGGCACATCTACCGGGCAAAAGACTAGGACAGGTAACAGGAACCGAGAACCAACTGAAAACCGGGACCAACGTCCCCAGCGACGCCCGCCCTGCCGCACCCACGCCCGAAGGTCAGAGCCGCCGCGCACAGGACCACCGCCCCAACACCACAGCACGCCATACAGCGGAGGACGGAATGCAGCAAGCGCCCGCCACCAGCCCCCCCAAAAACAAAGCACCTACGAAAGTGCACCCCACGAAAAGAAGACCCGTAGCATCCAGGTCCTAGAACATGCCTGACACCGATACCCCTGCCAGAAGCAGCCCCACAAGAAGACCCATCCCGAGGCCCACAAAAGGCAAGAGAGCCCACAGAGCCAAAACCAAAACCCATCCGGAAGCCGAGACCAGTCCACCCCGAGACCAACCCCGGCCAGCCCGCACACTCGAACCATGCAGACCCCTCTGAACCCCCTCCCCCAGACAGAAAAGGGAATGGCGTCAGTAACAAGCACCAAGACAAGGAACCAGAAACTGAGCCGGAACCACCCAGGAGCAAACGACGCCCACACCCATCCAAGGCCAACCACCCATCCCCACCCCAGAAGGAAACCTACACCCACCCCAACATTCGAACAACTCCAAGAGCACATAAGACATTGGACACCCAGGTTGAACCCGCCCCACCCCCTCCCGCAGACCCTCCGCCCCGCCAGCAAAATGTGCTCCTTGAAGGAAAGAGCAACTGCAATGAGATGGGACCTACCCACCACTTTTGGAGGCCCCTATGCCCTCCGATGCACCAAAGGCCCCCGAGCCAGGGCCGGGCGCCCGGGAATGCACCAGCCCAAAACCCCGGCGGCATACCCAGCCAGGACCCCAGCCCGGGGGGCGATACACCCCAGGAGCCCCCAAGCCCACCCCATACCCACCCAGGAGTAGAACAGCCACCAGGCCAGTGACCTATGTCCGTCGGTGCAGGCCCCCGAAAGCATCGCATGCAGCCCCCAGCGCCAGACCCCCCAGCGATCCCAGCCCAGGGACACCCCAAATGCCCCAACCCAGACACCCCCCCGAATCCGACACAACGCCCCACAGGATGAAGCCAAGGGCTCCCGTCCCTCACTAGGTGATGGAGCCGATTAAAGGAGCCCAGAGGGATTGATCTGACGTGGAGGCAGAGGTATGTCTCAAGGCTTATATAATCCAACAGAAAATTTCTATACTGATTAATATTAAGAAGGTTTCTATTTTTCCAGTTCATGAGGATAGTTTTCTTAGCGATGCATAAGGCAGTGAAAACCATGTGAACTGAATTTGTCTCTATGGTGACATCTAAGTTGCCCAACAAGCAAACTGAAGGGGAAGGTGAAATATTACATCTCAGACACTTTGATAAGTTTTCACATATCAGGCACCAGAACCTCTTAACGGGTGTACATAACCATAGTGCATGGATGTAATTGTCTGGTATATTGCTTGTGCAGTGTAAGCAAGTATTAGAAGGTGCCAAGAAGGTGCCAAGCCCATCCTGAACATTCGTTGACCTGTATAGTATACTCTATGAAGGATTTTATATTGTATTAATTGCAAACTGGGGTTACTAGTCAGTTTAAAAGTTCTGGAACATATCTGAGACCAGAATGTTTGGTCAAAGTTAACTGATAAGTCCACCTCCCATTTCGTAATAGGAAGGGAAATTGATTCATCTATATTAGACAGTGTCCTGTATATTTTAGACATTAAATTTTGGGGGGGTTTAGTTTTTAGGAACTCTAGTACACTTGATGGCATTTGTAACCAAACCGTTTTTAAGCCCTAAATTTATTTTTTATTATAGATTTAATTTGTTGATTTTCTAAAAAAGTATTCTTTTTCCATCCCGTATTGTATAATTAATCTGTTAAATGGGAATGAATTTAAATTTCCTTCAATATATTTTTTCCAGGTATTCATTTCTTTACTCCTCCAATATGGAGAATTTATCATATTTTTTTTTTGTAGGATGTCAGGGTTTTTTTCCAGATGGGTGTACGTCTGCATGGGATTAGTGAAAAACCCTGTCACTTTTTAGATATTCCCACCATGCTGTCAGAGAGGTGCTGACGTTGAGGATTTTGAGGCATACATGCCGTTTTTTATTTGAGCTAATAAAAAGGTAGATTTTGGAAATCTTTATATTATTGCATAATGTCTGTTTTTAAAGTCTAGCCAGAGTTTCATCTAGAGGACTTTTGTTTAAACCCCTTTTTGAGATGTAATTTAGCCTGTTAGCTAAGAAGTAAAGAGTGAAAGTTAGCAGATCTAGTCCTCCTTTATCTTTTTGGTCTTTTGTAGTGTTTTTAGGAAAAAAAAATGGGGCTAATCTTTTTAGAGAAAAATTTAGTGATGGAGGAGTCCAGAGATCTTAAAACCGTCCCGATGACAGTTTTCGGAATCATTGAGAATAAGTAAAATTGATTTTTTGGGGGCAAGACCATCTTTTTTTTGAAGCAACCCTGCCCATAGTGGGTATGGTTTAAAATTTCCATCTAGCGAGATCATCTTCCCCTTTTTTTAAAAGCGGATGTTTGGGTTTAGATTTTTTTTAAATCTCCCACTCTAGGAGAAAACATTAATGCCCAATATGTAAAATTTTTCCCTGACAGTAGTTTTATATTAGGAAAAAATTGTGGAAAGAACAATTAATTGGAAAAAATGAATTTATCAATCCAATTACCTGAGCGACAGAGGTTTTGGGGGAATGCTGGGAAAAAGTAATACATCATCTGCATAAAGACATATTTTTATGTTCAATTTCCCGCATTTTTTTGCCTTTAAAATCTTTAGTTTTGTCTGATTGCTGTCTGCTAGTGGGTTTAATAAAAATAGCAAATAATTGGAGGTGGGCATCCCTGCCTGGTGCCTCTCTCGAAAAACGAAGTGGGAAGATGTTTGGTTATTTGTTCCTGATACTTCCCCTGGGGAACTGTGTAATATTTTTATCCAGTATATGAAAGAGCTTCCAAAACAAATTTAGTCAAGGTTGCAAACAAGAATTTCCAGTTAACTCTATCAAATGCTTTTTCTGCATCTAGAGATGAATTTGATGTTACTAAAATCATAACTATAGACAGAACAGCATAAGGGTGACCCTTTTCTGCCCTTTTACTGTGTTTAAGAGCATACAGTTTGACATTAGTATACCATACCACCAAATCTGAAAGGTTATATGACAAATTTTTGTTAAGAGTTAACAACACTGAGCAACACTGACAGCAAGTTAATGGCCATGACTCTACTGATCTGAGTGCATGTTACCTGGGCCAGTTCTCAGGGGCCCCACAGGCTGTTAGCTAACCTTGCTTGAGTAGTGATTAATTGTGTATTCTTTTTTGGTCATTGTTGTTGTAATCAATCTTCCACTGTCACAACTTCTGTTTGGTTGCCTTTCTCAATATCACTTTTTGGATTATATTTCACTGTCAGGATAGAAATACCCACTGTTTTGTCATCTGCTCTATTTTTATATGTAGCGTGCATATAGCTCACTATGAGTGTTTGCATCATATTGACAGCTCACCACAGTGAGCTCAGATCAACCTTTTTCTCACACAGTGTCGGTTTCACACTGTTGTACTACACTTGTGCTGAGATAGCCATGAAAGTAGCTTCACTTATTGTTTGGTGAACAGTTTCAAACTTTGCCCTGTCTCTCATCTTCTATGACAATACTCAGTTCTTTTTGTCCTCAGTCCAGGTAAGACGCTTGTAGTCCATGTGTAGGATTCATCTGTGCGAAGGGGCTCTTGATACGCTGACCCCACCCTCAGTCGACTCCTTGTAAGGCTCCTCCATATTCCTGAATCGATTTTGCTCTATGAATATGCTTGGATACAGCCCTCTGTGAACAACACAATGACCTTTAGTGGCTTACCCTCTTTGTGGAGGGAGTCATTGACTGTCTTCTGGACATCTGTCCATTCATTAGTCTTACCCATGATTTTGTAGCCTGCTGACCCCGACTACTGAATAACCATTTAGAGGCTCAGGAAACCTTGACACCATGAGCTTCCACTATTTAACTTTTTCACAATATTCTAGTTTTCTGAGAAACTGAATTTTGGGTTTTCATTATCTGTAAGCAATAATCATCAAAATTACAAGAAATAAAGCGTTGAAATATTTCACTTTATGTGTAATGAATCTACAGGGGTTGGACAATGAAACTGAAACACCTGTCATTTTAGTGTAGAAGGTTTCATGGCTAAATTGGACCAGCCTGGTAGCCAGTCTTCATTGATGCACATTGCACCAGTAAGAGCAGAGTGTGAAGGTTCAATAGCAGGGTAAGAGCACAGTTTTGCTCAAAATATTGAAATGCACACAACATTATGGGTGACATACTAGAGTTCAAAAGAGGACAAATTGTTGGTGCACGTCTTGCTGGCGCATCTATGACCAAGACAGCAAGTCTTTGTGATGTATCAAGAGCCACGGTATCCAGGGTAATGTCAGCATACCACCAAGAAGGACGAACCACATCCAACAGGATTAACTGTGGACGCAAAAGGAAGCTGTCTGAAAGGGATGTTCGGGTGCTAACCCGGATTGTATCCAAAAAACATAAAACCACGGCTGACCAAATCACAGCAGAATTAAATGTGTTACCTCAACTCTCCTGTTTCCACCAGAACTGTCCGTCGGGAATTCCACAGGGTCAATATACACGGCGGGCTGCTATAGCCAAACCTTTGGTCACTCATGCCAATACCAACGTCGGTTTCAATGGTGCAAGGAGCGCAAATCTTGGGCTGTGGGCAATGTGAAACATGTATTGTTCTTTTGATGAGTCCATCTTTTCTGTTTTCCCCACATCCGGGAGAGTTACGGTGTGGAGAAGCCCCAAAGAAGCGTACCACCCAGACTGTTGCATGCCCAGAGTGAAGCATGGGGGTGGATCAGTGATGGTTTGGGCTGCCATATAATGGCATTCCCCTTTGGGCCCAATACTTGTGCTAGATGGACACGTCACTGCCAAGGACTACCGCAACCATTCTTGGGGACCATGTGCATCCAAAGGTTCAAACATTGTATCCTGAAGGCGGTGCCGTGTATCAGGATGACAATGCACCAATACACACAGCAAGGGCTGGTGAAAGATTGGTCTGATGAAAAATGAAAGTGAAGTTGAACATCTCCCATGGGCCTGCCCCAGTCCCCAGATCTAAATATTATTGAGCCACTTTGGGGTGTTTTGGAGGAGCGGGTCAGGAAACGTTTTCCTCCACCAGTATCACGTAGTGACCTGGCCACTATCCTGCAAGAAGAATGGCTTAAAATCCCTCTGACCACTGTGCAGGACTTGTATATGTCATTCCCAAGACGAATTGACGCTGTATTGGCTGCAAAAGGAGGCCCTACACCATACTAATAAATTATTATGGTCTAAAACCAGGTGTTTCAGTTTCATTGTCCAACCCCTGTATATAATGAGTTTCACTTTCTGAGACCAGTGACAAAAAATATAGATTTTTTTTATTAAGATGTACCTGTATGTAGCTGCAAAAAAACACGGTTCCTCATCCAACCTTTGGCAATTGGGGATGAGAAATGGACCTCTTTGTCACACTGTGATAGTAGTCCAAAGAAACAGGATGTTATTGATTACTAATTAAAAGTTCCTAAGCATTCTAATCATCTTATGAAAGTATTCAATTATAAAATTACTCGAGTTACATCTATTTTTGTGGTCCAAATTATTGTGGCTCCATTGTATTTGCCGGATGTCCTCACCATTGCTTCATGTGAAAACAATGGTGAAACTTATAGGGAACAAAAAAATATATTATTTTTTTTATCTCCTGTTTTTCAGAGTAGGATAATTGTTGTCTCAGTGCCAAGAAGAAGCCTAGAAGCCAAGAAGAAGGGATGAAGAGATTACAAGATAACACCCTATAAGATTGCTTCTATGCCTGCAGAAACATATATATTAACAGCATTGTTACCAAAAAATGCACGGTACTAATGAATGTAAGATGTATTTAGTGGTAACTGCGGCTCAATATAGAACATTTGTGTAACTTTTAACACCTGAATCTAAACACCTGTGGGTATAAGTGTTAGAGGGCTTGTGTATATAAGGTTTCTACATAAGAATATGCAATAGCGAGTGTGAAGAGCCACAGACCTGCCCCCCTGGACCCAAGACAGACATAGAGGAGATCTGAGCCACAGACATCCAAAGGCCCCCAAGAGCATGGGAACCACAGAAGGACCACTGTAAACCCCCCCCCCCCCCCCCCCCCGCCGATACAAAAACAGGCACACACAGTCACATTAACACATTCCACCCTCATGTGCACACATAAAAACACTCACACCCACACGCCCAACATAAAGACACACAGTAATGGGCGTCGTACACTCACTCATACTGGTATGATTTGGGGTTGTTTGGTTTTTGGTTTCTGGTTTTTCTTTATGTTTTTCACAGTTTAGGTTTTGAATCATGTTTCTGTTTGTTTTTCTGGGTTTTTCATATATTTCTCACAGTTTTTGAATCATGCTTTGTTTATTATTTTTTTGGTTATGTTTTAGTCTTGTTCATGTTTTGTCAAGTTTGGTTTTTGTTTCTGGTCATGCTTTAGTTTTTGTTTGTATTCAAGAGTCTCTGTTCTTGCTCCAGCCACGTTCTGTTATGTTAATTATCTTTATCCGGTTCACCTGCACCTTGTCAATCTGTCTTCTTGCTCCACCTGGTTTTCACTCCATATATACACACCTGTTCAGTTAGTCTTTGCGGAATCATTGTATCCCTACTCATGTCTTGTTTTGTGGACCATGTCATGCTTGTCAAGCCAGCCTGCTTCTGTTTTGTTCCTGCCTCTGCTAAGAGTGATTTTTTGTTTGATTAAATTTTCACTTACCATCACGCTGCCTCCTCATCTGCATCCTGGGGTCCAATATCTCATAAAGTCGTAACACATACTCCCCACAAAAAAAATATATTCTAGAATACTTAAAAAACTGAAAAATAGAGTACAAGTATTTCTCTGATTGTATTTGTAGCAGGCTTTCGATGTAAAGGTGTCTCTTGGGAGCAGTTACAATATAATCAATTTCTAAAAATGTTTTACTTTGAATATCCATACTCAGAGTTAATGATATTCAGTCTTTGCAGATCAAACATATTTAAGTTTTATGTAGTAAACTTTGTGTTGCTCTTCGGAACATCATCTGTTTCCAGATCATTTTGTAGAACTAGCTTAGCTCATGTAAAAACGTGACCACGGTAGTTCCCGTCAGCTACAGACATTAATGTGATAAAAAAACAGTCGTATCATGACATCTAGATTCCATTCTCCACCAGGGTCTCAAGTTGAAAATGAACTGAAACTTAAGTGCTTCAACAGAAGGTGACTGGGTATCATTTCATGGTTCTTGACATTTCACCTAATTCAACAGCGTTCCTCAGTTCACTCATCCACAGCTCATTTTGACCTAAGGACATTCAGAGGTGAAGTGTTTTCCAGAACCTCAAATGGAATAATAGCTGCCTTCTTATTAGGCTCTCAGGTGCACCATGGCCAGGGTTAAAGATTATCTAGTCAGGGAAACGAACTGAGGTGGAACCAACATTTTATTTTTCTGTTTTCATATCCACAGTATAATCAAGATAAACGTATATGGAATAGAAGGGCTATGTTGTCTGCTGATAAATACTCTGGTGCACAAGAAGTCCTAATTGATTTAGATGAAAGAGATAGGTAAAGAAAAGCAAGCACACAATTAGGCAGAAATTCCCAGATGTAGAGTAACACTGTGGTCACAAAGAGCGGGAGATCCTCTGTTTAATTTAATTTCAGCATTCAGTCTTCTTAATAGAAGTCTATTGTCTATATGCCTCATCCTTACTGGGTAATATAGGCCCACTTTACATTGCAAAAGTTCTCCAAATCTCAGGACATCTCTGGTCCATAGCCCTCTTTAGGTGACCCAACAGATTATCTGTCAGATGTAATTCTGAAGGCTGTTCCAAAACTTTAATCTTATGATGTTGAAGCCATTCTTTTGCAAGATCTTAACTTGGTCTGGATGTTTTCTCAGTCCAGATTTATGCAGAATATATGATATCATTGTCACATCTAGAGCAAAATTAGTACTTGTTGGAAATTCCTGCTCCTCTTTCTGAGATGCTGCCACCAGTCTCACTGATACCTTTGTACCGTAGGATCCTTCTGATTAAAAAATGGACTTCAGCTAGAGATTCTCTGTAATTGATGGTAGGTCTGAACTCAAAAAGACAAAATGATGAAAATGAATCAGAAGATCTTTCAACACATGTTTTTCTTCCAACAGATGTGTTTGTATTTCAGGTAATTGTGGAGAATAAATGTCAATAATACAAGGTTTTGCAATTGTTTTTGCAGTTTTTATATGATCACATCCTGGCTTTTTAAAAGGTGTGTGGACCTTTTAAGAACTACTATATTTGTCCACTGCAAGTGAAGGCTGTTGGCTGAGACCTGCAGGAAGCAGACCTTTAGCCACACACATAACTCTTGGGTCAAAGGGGGAAGTCCGGCCAGTCGGGCTGCCCACAGGATTTTGTGCCAGCGAGTTTACCACCTGTAACGCTCCCTCTGTATCTGCCTGTAACACACACATATGTATATTTAAGCCAGCACATACAGATGGCTTGTCCAAATAATGTCATGCCAGTTAGCATTCAGTACCTGCCACACTCACACAGACTGATTTTCATCACGATAGGATGCCACCCTCCTCTGCCACCGCGGGTGCCTCTCTTGAGGACGACATTTGGACAGCTAGTCTGATTGATGTCATGGCAGTCGATAGAGCGCTAATTAGTCCTCGTGCTTAGACAGCTCTGTATTAGAAGCCGTGTCATATCTTGTCAGCTGCATTTTAAAAACACGTGTCACTTCCTGTTAGCCTGCGGAGGAAAAGAAAGAAACCCAGAGGCCTGACAGACCGTATAAGGGGCTCACACTGAAAACACTTAGGCACTGTGTTACAGAGTCTTTCTTTCACAAAGCTTCCCTCTCCGCCACTGTTCTTGCCCCACTATTTCCTCCTCTCTGACCCACCTGCCAGCATTGGTGGTCTTTTGTTGTCAAACTTCATTAGCAGAGATGTCGACTAATTAGAACCCAAACGCAAGCTCGGGAGATTAGGAAGAAAAAGATGAGATGAAAGCCGAGACGAGGGAGGGAGATGGAGGCAGGACAGCAGAGACGGAGATGAGCAGATGATGAAGAGATTAAGATGAAGTAGGAGGGATAGAGAGATGAATGTTATCAAGGTAGAGATAGATGATTAGGTTAGTAGAAGGACGCAGAGATAGGGAAACAGAAAAACTAAAGTTGCAGAAAAACTCAAAATAGATTGCACACAATCTCCAAATTGTGAAGATTTACTTTACTTCATCACAAAGGAAACTAATAAAGTAATAAAATCTCACATCCTTGCAGGCAAATGATAGGCTATTTCTCACTCTAATTAGTTTAGTTCTTTTGTTTTGTTTCTAGCAACCAATGCTGTTTGTGATTATGAGAGCAAGTAGATGAGTGAAAGATGCAGAAAGAAGATACAGCGAGCTGCAGAGCTGATGCATTGACCTGTGTCTGCTTTTGTGGTCGAGTTGAGCTTTGTTAGACAGAGCTGACAATGATCCTGCTCTACTGCTCTACAAGTACACACCAGGGAGTAGACACAGATGACAAGATGTTTGTTAACGTGTAGAAAGAGAATGCTTGTCAACATAAGTTATTATTAGGCTATTTATCTGCTCCTCTTATTGATTGTGCCAGTTCAGATACAATAAATGTGAATTCTTTAGCTTTTATTCTTACATTTCCTTTAGGAATACATTTTTATTTCCAGTTTGCAACATTGTCTAAAATAAAAACATCTTTGCAGGGTTGCTGCTGGGTCCTCAGGGGATTTTATTATGCCTGACAGGGTTTGAGTGGTCACTAAGAGTTTTAAGCGTCTAGTGGGCATCTATTGGTTTGTTATTATGAAAGGCAGAATACTAGGGTCACGGATGGAGCATAGTGAAGCATGGTGAATTCATTGACATCATATCTATGACATAAGGCCACTTTCCATCTTCAATTTGAAGCAGGGCTGGATGCACTGCTCTTATTCCCAGGTATAACCCTCACCATGGAGGCGGAGTTGTGCCAGTGTGGAGCGATCTAGCACTCATATAATCACAGTCAATATATGATTTGGTCATTATATTTCTGAATTTTATCAACAATTATGCTTCTGAGGGTCACATCACAAATAGTGACATTAATTAATAATTTTAATCACTAGTTTTTGATGCAGCTGTTCACGTCTGCGGTCAAATGGTCATTGGAAGGTCCTGCTGATGTATAGAGCTTTTGTTTTGGTATTCAGGAGTTAGCATGGCAAACCCTGTTTGGTACATAAAAAGGGGTAAATTCAAGAATCTTTGAACAAATCAGTTGGTGAATTAAAAACACCCATGTCCCTCATTCATTTAGAAACGGCATTTCAAACATGATTTCTTCTTGATGCAGTGAGATTATTTTCTTATGATTTCGAGAATGGCCTCATCAGGTCAGAAAGTGGAGAACAGTCAGAATGTCTAGTTTGAAAAGACTTGGAGAACACAGTGGGATTTTTATCACAATCAGCTTTATTGCCAAGTTTGTACAGATAAACAAGGAATTTGACTCTGGTACACTTTGCTCTGTGTGAGGATTTATAAACAATATCTTTTTAAATGTATATATCTACACAATTGACTTTACAATAGAATATAACGTGAGATCAGTCCAATGCATGGTGTTGTTCTGAAGCTCTGACTGTCAAGTGTTCATCAGAGAAACAGTCTGGGGGAAGAAACTGTCTCTGTGGCAGCTGGTTTTACCAGACAGTGCTCTGTAGCGCCGATCTGAAGGTAAAAGCCTAAACAGTTTGAGTACGGGGTGTTGGGGTCTGCAGAGATTTTAGCTGCCCTTTTCCTGACCCATAACCTGTATAGTCCTGGATAGGGGGAAGGTTAACCCTCATGATTCTCTCTGCAGACCCGATTGTTCGTCGCAGTCTGGACCTGTCCTGTTTTGTGGATGAGCTAAACCACACTGTTTTGTAGAATTTTGAAATGTAGAAGATGACCAGCAGCTCCTGTGGAAGGTTGTACTTCCTGAGTTGCCTCAGGAAGTCCAGTCTCTGCTGGGCGTTCTTCTGAACATTGTCTCTGTGGGAGGACCGTCTCAGGTTTCGAGAAATGGTGGTTCCAGTATGAACGGGAAGTGGTCCACAGTAGATACAGTGTGCTTGAGGATAGTGAGGGGGGTATTTTGGGGTGGTGTTCTCTGAAAGTCAACCATTATCTCCACAGTCTTGAGTGGGTTAGGTTCCAGGTGGTTTTGACCACACCAATACACCAGCCAATCCACCTGTCTGTATGTAGACTCATCACTGTCCTGGATTAGACCACAAACAGGGGTGTCATCTGCAAACATCAGGAGTTTCACAGACGGGTCCACTGATGAGCAGTCCGCTGTGCCTAGGGGCCTAACACTGCCTTGGACCAAAACATCAGTGAAAGAAGCGTTGAAAGTCTCTGCCCTTTTGTATTGTTTGGTGCAGATTCTCATTATGATTCACGCTGTAATCTCACTTTCAGTCCAGTGTATAAATCAGATGGAGCCAACAATCTGAGTGACATAGTCCCCATGTGTCACCTCTGGGAGGAGATAATAACTCACCTGTGTGTTTGTCCATCCCTGCTTGTTGTGCACCTAAGCCCTGCATGAACCATTACAGTAGCTGCATGTGTGGCAGAAACACCACACCCTTTGGCCAGTTCCTGTCAGATTTATTAAACCTTCCAGCTCAAAAGTCATCTGTTATAGAAAGCTAAAAAGACGTACCTTGCTTGTCTCTTCTCTCAGTATGTCTCTTTTCTCCTCACCTCTGTTTTTGTGTTTTCTTAGTAATAAATATAGATAAGGAGATACCAATAAATGATCAGAATTTTATTTTCTCTGCTTACCACACTGACCATGCTTATATATTCAGTGCATTTTAATTATTGATGAGGTTATTAAGTCATATTTAGGTAAACTGAGCTGGTAATACATGTATTTACACTAGATGGGCAACACTGATAAAATAAATACAACATCTCTAAGAGAATTTCAACCTAAGTATAGTATAATTTTTCCTGAATAGATTGCCTTACTGCGGAACTTGACAGCTCTTACATTACAATATTAAAAATTAATGTTAAATATACATGTCCTGTGATCACGAGTCAAATCCATATACTGATTTAAAATATGCCAGAAGACAGTTTTTAGGGCTGTAACTCCAGATAAAAAATGATTCAACCAGTGTGGTAAATATTTATGGATTATAATGACAAGGACATATTTCTTTGCTTTACAGTGGATACTGATATTTCTTTGGGCGTCTGTCACCCTGTTATTAATGGAACAGAGGTCTTAATTATTAATGGCAGGGTTATTACAAGCTATGGCGAGTTTCCCATTTGGAGTTTTAAACATTTATGGAATTATTATTGGTGTGACAGAGCGGGAACAAGAGATTGATCTTGCTGTGCGTCCCTGGGTGAGTGCAGAGGGCTTTAAGAAAGAGAGCTAGAAAGAGAAAGTTTTTCCCTGTATGAAATATGAAAACTTGGGAATTTAGTTTAGGTATTTTCCAGGTGCGGATATGGATGAATATGAAAATTTGTATTTTCAATCCTGGTCCTGCCATCCATTCATTGTTCATCCATCCATCCATCTATTAATTCATTCATTGTTCATCCATCCATCCATTAAGTCATTCATTGTTCATTCATTCATACATCCATCCATATAATTTGTAGTTTGTACTGCCCATCATTAAATATCTGTTAAAAATCCACAACGAACTTTTGGATTTATACTAAAATGAAAAGAAAATTCTTTCTATCATATAATAGGTGCTGTAAATGTAGATACCCTTATATTACCTCCCTGTGGTCTTAAGCACACTCCTAACAAAACAGAAATGCATGTAATTGCTGCTAAGATTTTGGAGTGTATCATCTATAACATTGAGATTTTGTTGTTAAGCTTCGTTCAGTAGATCCAATGTCCTCTGGCCATCAGGACATTTAACCTCGTTAAACATCTTTCAGGTCTGGTATTGATGGATTATGTGAGGCTGGTCTCTCTTGTTTTCTAAGAGTACTTGATTTTCAGTTTGCATTCCCTTGCATACCAAATGAATCATGTATTGCACCTTCTTCCCTGGAACAGTGTATATTTACATATGCATTAAATTATTTCACATGCCTTTAGCCAAAGCTACTTATAAGAGGTGTACACCATTAAAGCTTTGTAAAAGGGATCCTGGCATGCAGACCAAGTGCTAAAGCTGTTTATATTTCTGTCCAGATGGGACAGGTGCAAGTGCAAATAAGGCATGTTATGGCTTTAAAGGTGTTAAGAGAGGAGGTGTTCAATAAAGAAGATATTACTAAAGGGAGATAATGATACATGTTCTCTGAAAGCTTTTATTTGCTTAATTTGCCATTATAAAACAACAAAACAATGGCGAAAGCTAGTTTTTAAGTTAGTAGTTTCTTTTTGGGAAAACCTTGGTAACTTGACTCTGGCAGCCATTATTATTCAGAGATGTCTGATGAATATTTTAGAGAAATGTTCTTTTTGGTTAATTAAGTCAGATACAGGGCTGCACGGTGGCGCAGTTGGTAGCACTGTTGCCTTGCAGCAAGAAGGTCCTGGGTTCGATTCCCGGCCGGGGGTCTTTCTGCATGGATTTTGCATGTTCTCCCCGTGCATGCGTGGGTTCTCACCGGGTACTCTGGCTTCCTCCCACAGTCCAAAGACATGCCTGTTAGGTTAATTGGTCACTCTAAATTGCCCTTAGGTGTTTGAATCAGTGTGTGCATGGTTGTTAGTGTGTTGCCCTGCGATGGACTAGCGACCTGTCCAGGGTGTACCTCGCCCATAGACTGCTGGAGATAGGCATCAGCTCCCCCGCGACCCACTATGGAATAAGCGGTAGAAAATGAGTAACTGACTGAAGTCAGATACAGTCTGATTTCCTTTGAGGATGTACAGTGCAGACTTTGAGCCATGACAGCTGCCGTACACTAGAAGGATAGCTGACCATGAAAAATTATATATTTTGCATACTTTTTATTTATTTTTATTTTTCTCAGTTGCCAGATTGACAGGAAACAATGTGTCCTATCTGGACAAACTAAGACTTAACTGGTGTGTTTAGAATAATATGTACAGTTTCATATCATCTGCATAGAGCTCATATAACAAGCCATCTGAGCAGATTACCGGGTCTGTTGTGTATGTTGCAAAGAAAAGAGGTCCAAGCACAAAGCATTGTGGTGCACCAGAAGACAGTAATGTTTCACACGACACGTTTTCATATCTTTATGACGTGTTGAAAGAATTGTGTTGTCGAAGGATTCTTATTTTCTGTTCCAACACAAAATTAATTTTTAACCTAAAGACATGTCATTCATGCCTCATAAGTCAATGCTAGTTACTTCTGCTTATATAACTCAAACCCAGAAAAATCAAACAGGCCAGCATTTGATCTCTTGACCTTTAGCTGCAAGGTAACAGTACTAACAACTGCCCCACTGTAATGCATATTCAGTAAGTGCTTTACAGTGGGGCAGTTTACATGTGAAAGTATTTCGTAGATTGTTGTTAGCTCAAAATGTAAATGTGTCATTCACTTTCTGGTGTTAATCAGGATTTATTGAAATACAGTGGTGGAATAAAAAAGAAACCAAAAAGATTAGTTGTGTTTTGTGCTAAAAATCTTATGCTTGAAAAACCCTTCAACAATGCCTTGCTGCTGCATTGACAATGTCAGTACCAACATTTCTACAGGGAGCTTGGGAAACCATATTTACAGATGTTTTTTATCCATAATAACTTTATTTTTATCCATATATGCCTGGATCTGTCTTTATTTTTATTTTAGTTGACTTGTTATGCCTTCAGTCCACTTTATTGAAAGGTTGTTAAATAAAATAAAGACAGGAAATAGTGTTTTAAAGCTTTGATTACCAGTGCATGTTTATTTTACTTTCAGGTCAGTGTGATGAAAATGTCAGTTTTCCCGTTAATTACTCTAGTTTTGTTCCTGATTCGTAAGCATTGTGGAATTTATTGATTCTTTTAATTATTCATTCATTTTTTTGTAGAACCTGGAATTTTTTTTATGGAAACTGGAGCCTTTTGTTGAACAAATGAACGAAAAAAACGAAAGGACAATTAGGAGTCCAAAAGTTGTTTTGCTCTGTCATCAGGTGCAGTTGCCATCTGATTTCTTCCTCTAAATGTATTCTTTCAGGGTGATGTTTTGTGTTACTGCTGACACAGCGCTCCTCTGCTTTTAGGCTGAAAGTGTGAGCACACTCAAGTGTACACACACATAAAAACTAGATTATGTGTCACTGTAATGCAGCATCCTTTTTTATATACAGAATGCTGTCTGCAGGCATTTTCTTTGGGGCTGCAGTTTTCGTCTCCTATGAATGTTTAAATACCCTGAAGAAAGTGCAGCATAACGCAGCACTTCTAATTTAATTTATAATCTTTTGTCTGAAATGCAAAGTGAGATATGTCGTACACTGATAAGATCATGGTTCATTTCTCAGTCTGAATGTTTTCTCTTTATTATTTGAGTTTTTTAAAGAATGGTTTTGACTGGGAATTTAGCGAAAACAAATATCCACAAGCATAGCACGAAGCAATATTCATTCATGATCCCTCAGAAGACGTTGCTGTGGTCATACAATGTACTGGAGCCATTCTAAGTGTTTTTGTATATGTGTATGTTGCTATTTTTCAGACTTTTCATAAATCACCTGATGTTCCACCAGCACATTTTTCTCCTCTTGCTCCAACTCGGTTCATGAAATTGCAAACTGCATATCTAATGTTGCATATGGCCTCATACTGTATGTGTATGATATGACTTTCTGCATTTCCATTATGTGTGGGTGAGTGGATATGTGTGCATGTGCATGACTCACAAGGGTGCCCAGAGTTCAGTGTTGATATGCTGTATATTTCCTGCGTTGACAGAAAGAATATTCATGAAATGATTGATGGTTTTGTTTTCTCTCCTGTTGCAAGAGGAGAAGGAGGAAGAAATGAAACAGAAATAGATGCAGGCGGTGAGAGTGATCAAGGGATTGGTGTCTTCATCTGCAGTCAACATTGTGAATTTGATGTTGAGAGTATTACTGTTTAGATAAATACCAGGCTTGTGTGGCCATTTCACTTCGAGGATGACTGTTTGAAGATATTTTCCACAATGCATTATGTTTTAATTCCGGGAATTATGAGTGGAACTTTGGTCAAAACACACCACCAGTGACATTTTGCCATCATACATTGAAAAAATAAGTTCATTTTGGTACTAATATAAAAAATTAATCCTTACTCTGACAGTTACACCTTCTCAAGGCTTATCATGCACCAATTCACCACAACTAACTTGCAAATCAGCAAAAAGAAGTTCAAGTAGCATTGTGCTCTTTACTATAACCACACTAGTTTCACATTAGTTCTCACTCCACATCCATTAAATGTAGATGATTCTTTTAAAGTTGCAGTAGATAACTTATATAAAAAAATATTTTCTACAAATTTGTTAAAACGGTCACTATGTGCTGACAGTAGAATATGACCCAGATTTTCTATGAAAAAAATCAAGCTCCTCCCAGTGGTCCTACTGCCATTTGTAGAAATACACCGCTGCTGGTCAGACACAATCAATCAGAGCTGGGAATGTCTTAGCAGTGTCAATCACGCTCGTGTATGCGCTGCTCACATCCCTCCCCTGCACAGCGCGTCCTGTCGTCGAAGCTCAAGATCGCCGGTGTGCTGCAGCTGGGCCAATGGTGTAGAAACAACCTAGTGTTACAGGAAAACTGCCAATTTCTTGAGTGGCATCTGCTCAGAAAACAAGGAGAGATAAACAGAAGAAGACTGATGATAAAAGGCAAGCTGCGCGTTCACGGCAGGCTCTGCTGTAGAGGGAGGGCTGTAGCACAGCACAGAGAGCAAGGGGGCGGGACCTGTAAGATGTGCTTGTTCAAATTTTCAGGCTAAATCCACCGTTTTCTCTGAGCTCCCTACTGCAGCATTAAATTGTATTGTTCTTTCAATTTACTCTTTGTGTAAAGTGACAAAGGGGCAATCCTTAAAATCTGAAATAATTTTTATATAAATATTTATATAGAAAAAGTAACACCACAGCTATTTGCTGTGTAATTAGTTAATTAAGTTACATGAAATAGGGTTTGATCCACAAATTATTTATTTCTTTATAGTGATAAAGCAAATAACATTTTTGCACAGGAATTTTGTTTGGTGTTGCCATTTTTTTCCATCTTTGCATCTTTTTAATCCTGCATCCATCCTGTCGAATTTTTCCCCCGTCTGCATGTCTTTCCTGCTTCCGCTTACATTTAAAGTGTTTAGAAAGAATATCCATGACACCAAATGTAATCCATCAAAAACAAAAACCCAACAAGGTTTTCAGACAGTCCTAAAAAGTATGGAAAAACATGCAATTTGTTTTTAGCATTTTTCTTGTCTGAAAAAAGTATGAATACAAAAAAATAAACAGAGTAAAAACAACCTATTTGACTATTCCATTTTAAAACAATAACAATTTTAATAATTTTCCTTAATGAATATAAAGATGGAAACCCAACGAAACATTTTATGTCACAAATGCCAGCATATGTTGTAACTATTTATTCTAAGGCTTAAAAAATAAAAACAGACTGGAATTTTAATGTGGAAAAGTTTGCAATTTTAAAATAGTCGCAATAAATCGCAAATACGAAACCTTTTCTACCTAGACATTATCAGAATCAGAAAAGCTTTATTGCCAAGTACGTTTTTGGACATACAAGGAATTTGTTTTGGCGTAGTTGGTGCAATACAGTACTCAAATTAAACAGTATAAATATAGCTACAATATAATTATAAATATATGTGCACAGTTTTAAGTGAGTGAGAGTAAATGTAGAGCAGTATAAGATGCGAGAGCGGTACAACAGTGCATAATGGTTTTCGCGGCAATAAAGTATTACTAATGTAAATACAACACTTGAGCCCAGTCCAGTATATTCCCCATCATCTCCCATTGACTGCTGAAAATAGCCCCACCCCCCTCGATGCTGCCCAGATACAGCTGGTATGGAGAACGCTTAGTAATGTAACTTTAAAGGAATCAACTGATTGAAATGTTGTAAATTATCCAGTAGACTAACTGAGGGGTCTTCACAGATGGGTTTAGAGTCCTTGCACACTGGACAGGTACTGCAGATAGCCTCATTGTGAATGATAATACTCAAACTCTTTCTGAGGACCTGAATTTACTCCAATCTGGTCGGAGATTTTCGTTTCTATATGCAAAGGTAACAGGAAGAGCTTTGTTCCAGTGCAGTTGTTCTTTTATAAACACTTTAGCAACATCTTTCCGTTACTGTGTTTTGTACATTTGGTCATGTTTGTTTGTCTTTTTGCAGCAACATGGAGCGGATCCAGCAGCTAAGAAGAGAGTATCAGCAAGCGAGGCGAGAAGGAATGGTGCCACCGTATGAAGAACTGGACCCAAGACGCAGAGGGCACGACAGCGACCCACACAGGGTGTGTAGCATGATCACAACCTAACATACCCAGGCAGAACAAAAACACACAATAATTAGTTAGAGATTAGCGAAAATACAAATTAAAATTACATTGGTAAAAATCTTCTTTGGGACATACATTTCCACCTCCATCCTTGTGTCTTTGACATGCATGTGTGCCTGCAGTTTACTATCTTACTCCACTTCAGCCATAAGAGTGATCACCGGTTTTACCTCATCTGCCAAGTGATCAAGGCCCTTTAGCTGTCAGTCGTAAGGTGCTTCTTGATGTGAATGGCTCCTGTGGGTATTGGGCCGATCACACTGATATGATCCGCTTTTCTCTGCAAATGACACACAGAGAAGATAAGTAGAGGTTTGAGTAACTGTCATCCCGGAGGTGCTGCTTTTCAAATCACAGACTCATAATCACATCCACACAGATTCACAGTGGCGGTTAGACTACCTAATTCACTCCTGCAATAAAAAACTTGTTTTTGATAAAGTGATGCTGCATTAATAGTCACCACCCGCTCTCTCACTAGGTGTCATTACGAAGGTAATGAAGCGCTAGTGTATGCCAAACCTTGTTAAGATTTTATTGTACAATCCAAATAAATTAACAATCATTGTTTGAGTGAAGGGCTGCACAGTGGTGAAGTTGGTAGTACCGTTGCCTTGCAGCAAGATTTTCTTAGCCGGGGGTTTTTCTGCATAGAGTTTGCATGTTCTCCCTGTCTTTCGCCTGTAGACCACTGGAGATAGCCACCAGCTCCCCCGTGACCCTGCACACCAGCAGCGGGTATAGAAAATGGATGGATGTTTGAGTGAAATGCATGTTGTAGAGAGGCATAGAATCATTTAAGATATAAAGTTTGAAAAAGTAATGAAGAAAAGTAATTTCCATCTGACCAATCAGATTTATTTCCTCCTCATTGAGCTACCGTTAGCTCTCTGTGATTGGCTGATATGTGTATTGTATCACAGTGGAGGTAGAAAAAGAGTCAATTCCTTCTCTTTTGTGACCATGTGGTGTCAGACATCGTTAAGACTTTGTTTAAAGATGAAAAACCTTCATGTATTACCTCTCTACTTGCATATCAGCCAAAACAGAGGTTGTGTGCATATTTGACAAAATACAAACATGCTCATGAGAATGGTTTTGAGGTTACGAGCATCTAAAGGCAGCTCAAGAGCATTACAGTGAGACAAAATTAAGAAATCCAGTATGTTACATGAACACAACCGGGCCATTACAAAGTCCTAATTTTGATTAATCATTTAGTTTGACTGATTGCCCGGCCCTAAAAGGCAGCATTTGTAATTGATGAGATTTTAATTATTTAAATGTGAAGCTTAGTTTTATCAGTTCTGCTTCTAAGCTCCCAATTTGTATTGAGTTTTACTCAGGTGAGGCCTCTCTAGAATAACAGGGTGGATTTGCATGCTAATGAGCCTTGCTGTGTGTTATCTTACATTATGTAAATTACTTATGAGTCCTGCTCAGAATATGGATACAGTTTGAGCTTGTAAATCAAGAGGTGCAGCTTGTCCAGACACTCCTGCTTGAAGAAACTGGCATATTAGAATGAGGTTAAATGTTGTCAATGTTGCCTTGAAGAAATTTGCAGTGTGAGCATTTTGCATTGGTTATCATAAAACAGTGATATGATTGGCTTTTTTCAATTTTTAATTAAAACAAGTTCAAAACCTTATAATTAAAATTATTTTAAAATCTCTGCAACCATTGCAATGTTAACTGAGTTTTATTTTCACTTTTGGCTCAGTTGTGAATGATCTGTATTAGAAAAAGAAAGAGAATAAAGGAGAGGTAATTCAATAGATCCTTCATTTACAGGCTTTAGATTTTATGTTTGTTGTCACTCATCGTTTGATTTTTGTTTTTCATCATCTTTTAATTGGACATATCTTTGCCCCATGGTTTCTTTAAATAGTCAAAAATAGAAATTAACAAATTCATACTGTCCATTTGGAGGTCAAAAGAGAGGCTGTAGACAACTATGCCACAGCCCTCACTGCTTATATCAGCATTGTTTTAAAACTACATTAAATCATAGAGAGGAAGTAAACATGATGTGCTGCAGCTTAAGCTTCTTTCAAATCTTCTCCAAAGGCTGCATTTGCTGTACCTTGCAGTACTGAACCACTTTAATGCCAGATTAAGATCGCACTACTTTGTTAACGCAGGGGTTTGGTGAAGTCTTCTGCGGTGCATCAACAAGCTAGGCTCCAGATTCCCTGAAAGTTTTGACTATTTTTAAAGTAGTAACAGGTTAAAAGTCATCCTTTAATACAGCCAGGTGCCCAAAAGTAACCATTAAGTTTCAGCAACAACCTGATGGTTTTAGAAGGTAAATCTTAAGTTGAAGGATGTTATCTGTAAGTTTCAGAAAGTACCAGATTACACAAGTGGTTGTATAATACCATCCATCCACAGAAAGTAACCTGAGGACCTCTTAAAATACACCCCAGTCCTTGAAAATATCATAAAACGGCCGTAAAATACCTTGTAAGTTCTGAGAGGCAAACTGTAAGTTTTTAAAAAATTCATTGAAAGTCATCTCAAAAACTCAATCCCTGAATGGAAACTCTAAATCCAAGAACTGCATCCTGTATGTTTAAAAAAGTAGCCTCTTAATTCTAGAAATCATCAGATTACACAACTGCCTTTAGCGTACAACTCAGGCCTAGAAATCAATCTATTACGACAGGTAACATACCCTCTAAATTGTGTAAAGTACCGTGTTCCAAAAACTACCAAGTTGCAAGTTATTGTAAAATACAGCTCAGTACATGAAAATAAACTAATCATTTTGAAAATCACCCTGATAGTTTTGGAAAGTAGCCGTAACGTTCCGAGACTAAATAAAGGTCCAGTAAATACAAGGTTAGAGCCTAGTCCTTAAACATATCCAGAAAGTTCTGGAAAACCCTGTACATTTCTAAAAGTAGCCTGTAGGTTTCAGAAAGTACCAGGTTACAAATGATATCATAATACTGTCCAGTTCCCAAAAGTAACTGATATAAAGTCTGTGAAAATAACCTGTAGAACTTGGAAAAGTAACCTTTAAATTCCAGAAATTACCCTGTAAGTTTAGGAGAAGTAAGAAATAAATTATCCTTCTTTACCGTTTGAAGTTAAAGGTAAAAAAACTCGTACTCGTACTTGTCCTCCCTTATCCGGGACCGGGTCGCGGGGGCAGCGAACTCAGCAGAGACACCCAGACTTCCCTCTCCCCTCTCCTCCAGCTCCTCCGGGGGGAGCCCAAGGCGTTCCCAGGCCAGCCTTGAGACATAGTCCCTCCAGCGTGTCCTGGGCCGTCCCCTGGGCCTCCTCCCAGTGGGACGTGCCTGGAACACCTCCCGAGGAAGGCGTCCAGGAGGCATCCGGTATAGATGTCCGAGCCACCTCAACTGGCTCCTCTCAATGTGGAGGAGCAGCAGCTCTACTCCGAGCCCGTCCTGGATGGCCGAGCTCCTCACCCTATCTCTAAGGGAGTGCCCGGCCAACCTACGGAGGAAGCTCATTTCAGCCCCTTGTATCCGGGATCTCGTTCTTTCGGTCATGACCCAAAGTTCATGGCCATCTTCACCACAACGGACCGGCACAGCGTCCCCATTACGGCGGCAGCCACACCGATCCGTCTGTCAGTCTCCTGCTCCATTCTCCCCTCACTCGTGAACAAGACCCTAAGATACTTGAACTCCTTCACTTGAGGCAGGAACTCCCCTCCAACCTGAAGTGGACAAGCTACCTTTTTCAGGTCGAGAACCATCGGCTCGGACTTGGTGGAGCTGATCTTCATCTAAGCCGCTTCACACTCGTCTGCGAACCGCCCCAGTGCAGGCTGTAGGTCTCGGCTAGAGGGGGCCAGCAGGACCACGTCATTCGCAAAAAGAGGAAACGAAATCCACTGGTCCCCAAACCAGACTCCCTCCCACCTTTAGCTGCACCTAGAAATCCTGTCCATAAAAGTTATGAACAGGACCGGTGACAAAGGGCAGCTCTGCCGGAGTCCAACATGCAACGGGAACAGGTCCGACTTAGTGCTGGCAATGCGGACCAAACTCCTGCTCCACTTGTACAGAGACCGGATGGCCCCTAATAAAGGGCCCCCGACTCCGTACTCCTGGAGCACCCCCAACAGGGCACCACGAGAGACACAGTCGAATCCCTTCTCCATGTCCACAAAACACATGTGGACCGGTTGGACAAACTCCCATGAACCCCCGAGTACCCTGTAGAGGGTATAGAGCTGGTCCAGTGTTCCACGGCCGGGAAGAAAACCACACTGCTCCCCCTGAAGCCGAGGTTCGACTATCGGCCGGACTCTCCTCTCCAATAATAAATAAACTGTAAAAACCTGTTAAAAAAAACAGAAAACAAATTGAAAAAGAGATCATAGGAGTAGCAGTTACCACCGCACCTAACCAGCCCATCTTATTAAGGATGATTGATTTAGTAATTAAAGAAAAAGTGATTATTTACCTGACTGGCTTTCTGTGTGAAGGGGAGTGGGGAAAAACAATGGTTATGATAGTGAGCTGGTGGCAACCTAATTCAATTTCACGTTTATTGGTTTGTTTGCGTCTCCTTAGGACCTTTTTTATTTTTTGAAAAGGATTTAGAGAATATTTATGAGGAGTTAAAGTGATGGAAAGTAATTTGCAGAGAGTGTAGAAAAAAGAAAGATAAAGGCCATCATAGAAAGAGTGTGAGCTCCTCCTATAACTTTACCACAGTATATTGAATGTGTTTGCTTCTTTTCCCCCCATGGCTCCATTACCATTTCATTGATTCATGGTTATGGGTTAGCTGTCTCTGCTAGCAAAATTATGTTTGCCTAAAAACAATTATCGAGCAACAAAAGCCACACCACAACTTTGTTTCCAAGTGAGTGCATTCTGTGCTTGTGGGAGGATGTGTGTATTTTGGAAGACAACAACAGACTTTCTCCCTAAGGAGACGGGAACTAAATCAACAGGGCGCTGTGCTGTTGTCACATACACGCACTCTTACATACAATCCTACGTAGAGGAGACTTTGTGGAAGCCAATTGTTGTTGTGGGCGGTGTGACACAGCTAAAGGATTTAATTATCTAGAACGGCTTTCATAGAGTTTTTTGACTAGAAATGTACTTTAGACTTAAATAGTTCATTTGCAATCATTTAACTGCTAATCCTGTTTTATTATGTGATTTAAAAAAATAAACATCTTGAGAATTGAGTAAGAAGATGTAGTGGTTTTTCATGAATATGTCATATTATTACATTACTTACTCTCAAATTTTTATTTTTTTTATGACAAAAGAATGTTTAATAGGGGGCTGCACGGTGGCGCAGTTGGTAGCACTGTTGCCTTGCAGCAAGAAGGTCCTGGGTTCGATTCCCAGCTGGGGGTCTTTCTGTATGTTCTCCCGGTGCATGAGTGGGTACTCCGGCTTCCTCCCACAGTCCAAAGACATGCCTGTTAGGTTAATTGGTCACTCTAAATTGCCCTTAGGTGTGTGCATGGTTGTTTGTGTGTTGCCCTGCAATGGACTGGCGACCTGTCCAGGGTGTACCCCGCCTCTCGCCCATAGACTGCTGGAGATAGGCACCAGCTCCCCCGCGACCCACTATGGAAGAAGCGGTAGAAAATGACTGACTGTTTAATAAGCCTTTTACAATTGGAATGGTATAAATTTAAACACTTTCCTAAAGTTTTGAGTACCAATAAGAATGTTCTACATTTATACATAAACATTACATTGTCAGACTTTCACACAAGCTAACTTAAAAAAAGAACACCTGTTACTTGCTTATTCATAGATTCAGGAAAATCTTGGAAAATCATGATGCATTCCTCAGTCTCCAGGATTATCTTTAGTTAAAATTGAAGTTAGATGATTTGAATCAGTGACTGAATTCTATGAAAAACCAAAGAAGGAGCTATTTTTGTCCAAGCTTCAACATACATACGATTGGTATTTTACAGATACAAAGAAGTTTTTATGGTCATAAAAATAAAAAAATAAAAACAGAGTATATTAACTTTTATTTGAATTGCAAGTTATTATTAATTATACTAGTACTCTGCATACCAGCCTAAATAAACCTTGTCCTATATGTGAAACTCAATGAATGGGTTTCATGTACGGGCCACCAACTTTATGAATACCAGATGTTGTGCTGAAAAATTAAGAAAGGACAAATTTGATGGTTTGTAGTAGCCAAGTCAACGTTTTGATCTCAGTCCAATTCCAAAGTTTTGGGAAAAAGCAGTTCATTTGAGGTAACCCACCAGAATTTCAGCGCTAAGATGATGTAAAAGTCTTTTCAGTGCTTTGCTTAGAAGATTCAGCTATTTCTGTACACACTTTAGTCAGACTGTTGGCCTACCATCACAGTTGGCAACTAAAGACATGTAAGCATTGTTCTGCATATTGCTTTATTGCCACCAGCCAAAGACCTTGTTTTAAGGTGACCACATCATTATGTTTATTTTGTTCTTAACTGATAAATTAGCAGTTGTACAGTTTTGTTATTTATTTTAGTGTGTTTTCATATTCTTATTTGTGTTCTAACTTAAATATGACCAAATATATATTCAGAAATTGTGAACAAACATTAAAAAAACATACTAACTAATGTTCTCCACCTTTTTATCTCTGTATGAGTTATTGGCTCCTTTTATATCCTTTCAGGTTCTTTGTTGTGTTCTGGACTCTAGGGATGTTGAGGTATTTGTTTAGATGAAAATAAAAGTGATGATAGGAAGTACAACACAAATATACATTTTCCACAATAAAAACGTACCCATTATCGAATAGGCTATTACTAAATGTAGTGCTAAAAGTTCACAGTAATTGAATTTAATCACATTTTAAGTTGGCTGCACGGTGGCCCAGTTGGTAACACTGTTGCCTTGCAGCAAGAAGGTCCTGGTTCGATTCCCAGCCGGGGGTCTCTCTGCATGGAGTTTACATGTTCTCCCCATGCATGCGTGGGCTCTCTCCGGGTACTCCGGCTGCCTCCCACAGTCCAAAGAATTGTTAGGTTAATTGGTCTCTCTAAATTGCCCTTTGGTGTGACTGAGTGTGTGCATGGTTGTTTGTGTGTTGCCCTGTGATAAACTGGCGACCTGTCCAGGGTGTACCCCGCCTCTCGCCCATAGACTGCTGGAGATAGGCACCAGCTTCCCCGCGACCCAGTGTGGAAGAAGCAGTAGAAAATGACTCACTGACGTTTTAAGTATAAGTGCGACTTTTTTAATGTTCTCATGAAATAAACAGTGTAATATGAGATCAACGATAGTAATTACACCAATCGTACTGGCAGTTTTGAGCGGTTTCCAACCATCATCAGTTAGAATTTTTTATTATCTTTAATCCTTATCACAATCTTTTTTTTTTGTCCATTGTGTGATAAACAACAAGAAATAATATCACAGACCTGATATAGAACATCTCTTTCCTGTGAGTTATAGAGGAACTTCCCAATGTCACTGAGAGGGCTGTGAGTGTATGTTTTCAGTAAGTAATTCATGGTTCAAACACATCTCACAAGTCACTGAGAAGTCTGAAGACTGACCTCCCACAAAGCTGAGTGTGGCCAAGGTGGAACCTGACCTTCAATGAATGGGTTGAGAGGTTGGGAAATTTCTCCTTAGAAACCTTCAAACGCCAATGTCATGGCTTGCAATTTCACCTCACTTTGCAGTTACTTACAAGCTCATGCTAGTTGACAAAAATATGTATCCTCAAGCCCACAGATACTGGGGAATGTGCTGAATTTGACAAAATCCTATATTTTCTTCACTCCCTACAAACTGCCTGTCAAACTACACAGCAGCTGAGCTCATTCAGTTTCTCTCTGATGACTCTATCCTCTTTGGCACAGTTGCTAGGCCAAGACGTTCACTGCATTTGCCTTTGTAATGCTGTGTTTGTTGTGGTGTCTCAACAAACTCTCCAGTGGTAAACTGTTCCCAAAGAAGCAGCGGTCTGCTGTAGCTAAATTTTAGTTTGGAAGTTTGTTAAAGAGTAGCTTTTGTAAGTTCAATCTGTACAATATTTTAGGTGTCCACAGTGGGAGAATTTGGAAAGGTTTTGCTTTATTAAATTCATTTTTTGTTGTTGTTTTTTTTTTAACCAAAAAGCTGATTATTGACACTTATTGTGCTGTACTAAGTCATTTGAAATATTAACACAATATACTGTCTCCATAAGAGTCTAAGAGGGTCACTGAGTGTTTTGTAATCAGGAGCTTTTAATCAAATATTTCCTCACCATTGAATCCTACTTGTTCAGCTGGATTTCACAAACAAATGAGGAAAACAGGTCACACGTTCTAATTACTTTTTATAAAAACTGATCCACAGGAATACAAGCCATCTTCTTTCCGTCTTGCCAATGTGTGTTTTCACATATAATGTCAAGATCATTTGCAGAGCAGTTCTCTGCTAAAATATGCATATATTTTTTATTACTTTAGCACATCTGCTTCTTCCCTCAACATGGCAGCTTTGGTTTTTAAAGGAAAACATCTGCTTTAAAAGTTAGAAAATAAATATTTGTAGCTTTTTATGAATGCATACATCTTTTTGCCTTATGACAATACCACAAAAGGTGAGGCCCAACATGACTTGGGTTGTCTGTGTAAAACCCCGTGCATACCATATGTTTAATTTCAACAGGATACAAAGATTTAGAGCTTCAGTCTACAAAACTCCACAGTTTTCTTTCCGGATCTTTTGGAACATGTTGAAAATTTCTGTTGTTACTACAGAAATTGTGTAAACGCTTTGCAGACATTGCTCTGTCTGCACTGATGAGGGGTCACTCACCTCAGCATGCTGAATGTTTAAATCGATCGACAAACGAGGGACCTTGCTGTGTTTTCTCATAAAGTCTGGCAATAATTATTACCCACTTGAAGGAACTCATAGACTGCATAGAGCATTGACAACCACTGACAGGACTGGATGTTTTACAAAACCGCTTCACTTGTTTCTACAGAGCAATCTTAGTTTAACACAGAGATCACAACCGTGATAAATGACTTTTTAAACTTTAAAACATACAACAGAGGTTTGTTTTTAGGTTATCTACTAAATCTGACATGATGCAGGACATATAAAAAATTATTCTCTTTATATTTATCTAGCAACAGTACCGTGTAATTCTACTGTTTATTACCTTTAGGCGAAAAAATCTCCTCCTTATAGCCTTTTACAAGAAAGTAAAACATGCAAGTTTGCAATCATTATTTACCAATTAAGTTTTAAATACCACAAGACATGTATGCCCACATACACTGTAATGGAAGTAAGTAAGGTTAATTGATGATGCTGAAATTACATCAAGATGTGAAGTCAACATGTTTTGAGTCATTTCCCTCCTACCACCAACTGAAAACAAAAGCATGTTCACAAACAAGAACAATATTTTCAAGAGAACTTAAAAAGATGCTCACAAAGTCGGGAATATTGTCCAGTTTTTCAGTGTTTGAATCGAAGCTTAAAAACAAACCTCTTAACAGAATACACATACCTGTCTCGATTTCACCTAATAAAATACCTGAATGGTAATTATACATTCAGAATTTCTCACTAACTCGATTGCTCTGTGGCCTTAACTCATAATGTTCTGACGGACTGTATCCGTGTCAGCAGCCCTGTTCTCTTTTAGCTGTGTAAAATATTCATATGAAGGGATCATTATCAGTCTTCAGTTTTTGCCTGAAAATCTTCTTTTGCGAATTTCTCTTTGACTTACAGTAACTGTGCAGAACGTCTCCTCTGTGCCCATGCAGAGCCATTAGAGGTTCTTGTATCACATCCTGTTGACTTCGACTGAATTCCCTGGACTGTCCGAGCCATGTCCGGTCCTCTCCTGTGTGTACACAACCTTATGCACATGTATTTTTGTGACTGCTTCCCTGTTTTTATGACTTCTCAGTTTTGGAGAGTTTTTCATATGAAGGCTAATGTGATCATTATTTCCTTGTCTTTTAGTTCAAGGTTTCAGTCCTCTGAAGTGGATCCAATTTTCTCCCTAACCTTGTACCAGCCAGACAGTGGCCTACCATTGTGTGTCATTCACAATAGAAATAAGGAAAACCCCTACACTCTGTTCCCATAACATCACGTGTAAATGTGGAATTCACTGAATTTCTTCGTCTACCTAATTTCATTAACTCCACTGAGACCATATGTATTCTACTGGAATGCGAAACTGTGTTCCTAAAAAATGTACCAATCGAAAAGCTCTCATAAAGCTTATAACAATGTAATCCCCATTTAACAAAAAAACATAGCTTACCTTGATTGTAAGATTTAAAACATAGCCAGTGAGAAACTTTAAATCATTCAGCACTGCAGTGGTACAGTATTGACACATGTGTTTCTACAGTGAAGACAAAGAGCCTTCTCGCAATGATAACACAATTTAGTGCCGTGATCTGTGTGTATGTGGGTACATTAGTCACGAGTATCAAACAACCAAGAGCCATGACTAACAATGAACACAATTTTCCACCCTGCAGAAGCAGCACAAAACAGTGAGAGTGAGAGAATATAATTCTGTTTATTCAGAAGAGCAGATCTGGTAACAGAGTTTACTCTGTTAAATATTTCTAACAGGGTTCCTACGCAGTCTGGAAAAGTTTGGGATTTCAGTATTCTCCAGGTTGGTAGAAGTAGGGAAACATCCATCCATCCATCCATCCATCCATCCATCCATCCATCCATTCATCCATTCATCCATCCATCCATCCATCCATCCATCCATCCATCCATCCATCCATCCATCCATCCATCCATCCATCCATCATTCCTTCTGCTCTGTCATAGTCTAGTGTTATGCTAATGCTGTATTGTTATAGTGTCTGGATAGTTACATGTTCACTATTTTACAATTACACTTGTGTTTTTACGCTGTTGCCTGTCTTGGCCTGGAAGCTCAAGCAAAAGAGATCTGTTACGGCTGTTACAGATGCTAAAACCAAATAAAACGTGAGTCCACAGCGGCTGGCGTGTCTGCAGCGTGGACCAGGTGGAACAAGCATAGGCGGAGCAGGAACCTCACCCCTCACACAGGGAAGTGCAGCTCTTCTTATAGGCAGGAGGTGCTGGGCCCCAGCGGATCCTGCGGGCTGACACTGCAGATGCACCACTTCAAAAAAAGATCACAACGGAAGAGACATTATTAAAGACGGATCCCTACATGTTTAAAGAGAAGGCACCGTCACAAGATCTTTGATCTCAATGAGTCCTTTCCTGGTTAAAGAAATGTTTAAATAAATAAATAAAGCAAATTCATACTGAACAGTTGTAATTAGAGCTGCACAGTATATCGAATCACAGTTGCCATCACACTGTCAATGTTTGCATTATTGCAATCGCAAAGGACTGCTTGAATGCAGTATTTGGTTGTTTATCATATTTCAGTCCTATTTTATTTGGTGTTTTGCATTCATAATCTGCCTGCCAATAATATAGTTGGCCAGTCTGATGGGCTCTAACTGCCCTTGATGCACAGCATATGTATATTCTGGTGGCTGAGATAATAACCCTCACTGAATATGGTGGGGATATCACAAAAAGGAATCATTGATGTTTTCCCGATACATTGCAATCTTATTTATAATCATACTTTAAAAATGTATTGAGAACCTTACTATGGAACTTTAACATAACAAATACATAAGGAACCTTTGTTTCAACTTGTTTCTGTGTTTTGCTCCTTATCTTGCAGTCTTGAAATTATTTATCTACAAGCACTATTCATGTGAAAGTAATTTGAAGTGCTTGGGTTCCTCTAAGTTCCCCCATCACGTGTTTACCAAAAGTATGCATTAGTTTTCATGTGAAGAAGGATTGTTGGAGATGGTAGGCTGTCCTCCTTCCAAAAAACGACCTGTTGGTCTTTAATTTGTTTGGTAACAAATTTTACTTTAAGCTACCCCACTCAAAAAACAGGAAAATCTAGGCATCTCTTAATATTTGGTCTGCAACTGACCATTATTTTAGTAATCGAGTATTCTATTGATTCTGACGATTAATCGAGTAATCGGACAAAAGAATTTGCACATTCTGCAGATTTTTCATTTAACTACTTAAGCTTATTTTATGAGCCATATAAATACATAAAATAGAAAATGCAAGTAAACAAATAATTATATTCCTTTTAAAGAAAATGACATTGTATTTCTTAAAATCTCCATGTCTTTAGTGTACAATTGAACATTTGGAGCAAATTATGCATTTGCAGCTAAAACAAAAAAATCAAACCTTTCTGGTTGACTGAACATCAATACAGTGCTAGCTGCCTCTGTAGTGAAAATGGTCACAAGCATAAAAGTGTCTCTTTCATTTTACAATCTGGATTTTTTTTAACCTGAAGAACTATAATGTTATCCAGATAAAATAGAACCCTTGTTGTGTCAAGTTACTCTTCCTGTTTTTTAGAGCAAAAACAGAGAAAAAAGAAGACGTGCTGTTAGGGAATGCTAATTCAGTTTTGCAGTACATACACTGCTCTGTTTTCTTTTCTGTTAAGTTTAAAGTGATCCCTCACTTTTGACACTCTATTCTTCTTTTTGCCCCTTGCCGTCTCCCTCCATTGCTGATAACTGCACTTTGCATCCACACATCAGGCGGACGTTGTCAGTGAGGACGTTGTGCAACATAGATAACCACCCGGCTGGAACTCAGTTCGCATAATAATTCAAAATAAAAATTAAGAAAGGCAGATAATTTGCCTCGAAGAATTTTAGAATTTTAAATCGTTGGAGGAATCATTTCAGCCCTACTTAATATGTATGTTGCATCATGTTGACATATAATTAAGGCTAAAGAAATAAATTTTCTGTGCAGGAGTGGAAAGCCATTACAACTCAATGTGCAGAAATCTTTACAGAGCAGTTGGAGCTGCATTTGCAACTGGTAATTTTGCTTAAATAAAATCCAATGTTTCAGAAAAATGCAATAAATGTATTACTTGGGAATATGACACAAACCTCTGAAACCATAAATGTGAATTCAGCAAGATGTAGTGGTCATGCTTGGATCAGAACAAATTCCTGTTTTCACATACACAGGTGCACACCAAAAAACCCTTTTTTTTCATGACCTCGAAGCATTTCATGTGATTTCAGCCATTATAAAGCAGAAAAAGCCGGGCTACCTTGGGTGTTTTATTGGTGGGCAGGCAGGGGATTAAACCCCCAACTCTATTAAGGAAAAAAGCCTGCAGTAAACTTTGCAGCTGAGTGCGCTTGGGTTAAGTGAGACACTTTTGCTGCACATACAACAATTATTTAGCTCCCCCATAATCCATGTTTTTCACTGTTACCTCCCTGCTAATAGTTTTCTATCATTTTCTGTTTAGTTCATGGTCTTCCAGCATTATTTCTCATTGTTTTCTATTCTTCTCTCTCTTCAACTAGAGGTACATCATTTTTGTTCATCATATTTTTCCATTAAATATGACATTCGGAATGAAATGCTTTTGTTGGTTGGTTTAGAAGACCCATTTTGTGTGTGCCTATCATTTTATGCATACTTCATGTACTCTTTGTGGAAGAGGGAGAACATAGAACTGAACAGTGTATGCAGCCAGGACAAGAACACAGGAAAAACAGCTAAAGAGAGAAACAGAAACATTATATTCTCCAGCTTTTCCCCGCTGTACCAAGCAAGGCTATATTTCTCCTTTGTTATTAATACCAGATCTGTGTGACCATAAATCCACTGGAAAATACTGTACCATTTACCCAGTCACCAGACTGCACTGTTGGTAGCCGGCACATGCAGAGCTTGGAAAAGATTTTTACGATTGATGGTTTGCAGGAGAATTGTTTCAAAAGGGCCTAATGTGCAATTATTTTGCTCATTCTGCATTAATAGCCCCGCATTCCCGTACACACACATTAAGTAATGTGCATGCCATAATTTAACCCAATCATTGGTTAAAGCAAATGGCTAATGATTATACTATCATATGCACTACATTCCCTGTTTAAACCCACTCCCTCAAATGGTTATGTTGTGAAGAAACACAAAAAGCAATGTTGAAAACAGTTTTCTTTCACACTATCTAAATGAAATTCGCTGCCTTTTTTTGTTTTCTACCCAGAAGGCCTTTTATATACAGATTACATTAGGAATTAAACTTTACACAATTGTACAATTTGGATTCCTGGAAGACAATCAATTTAATTTTAATGTGACGAGTCAGCATTTTTCCAGAAACAGCAGAGTAAGGCTTGCAAGCCTGTGTTGGCTTCAGTGAATGCAAAACCTGCCAGACTGCATAACGAAAAAACAAATGCATACAAAAGCATGAATACTCCTTTAAATGTTTTCATGTTTTACATTTGTATTCATCCCCCTTACTTTGACACCCCAAAATAAAATTCAGTGCAACCAGTGGTATTCAAAGTCATCTGATTGGTAATAAAGTGTGTGTGTGTAATGTAATCTTGGTATTAATAAAGCTGTTCTGTGAATACCTTAGGGGTTTATTAGAGAACATTAAAGAAATATCGGCATCATGAAGACTAGAGCTCTACAATCTACCGAATGGCAGACTTGCAATATCGCAATCACAAAGCACTGCTTTAATACGGCATCTGGTTTGGCATTATAATTAAATGGTCATGTACTGTTGCTCTGCATATGGATAACATATAGCTAGCCTGTTGGATGGAATCTATAACTGATGTATATTTTTATTGTTGATATGCTAAAGCTCATAAAGAATGATAAAATTATTATTAATTATGATTAAAAAACACAAGTCTCCTCTGTAGGTTCCCACAAGACATGTAGGAGACACAGCAAGCAGGTGGGAGAAAGGTTGCTCCATTCAGATGAGACCAAAACTGCAATATGATTTGCATGGTAGAAAACAAAGACCACCCTGATCACATCAGTAGGGTGGTGAAAGCAACATGCTGTGGGGAAGCTTTTTCGTTATATAAATCCCAATAAAATACATTGGCGTTTGTGGTTATGATATGACAAAATGTTAAAAAGTTCAAGGGGTACGAGTGCTTTTGCAAGGTACTGAGTATACAGTGGCGTGTATAAGTATTCATACCCCTTGAACTTTTCCACATATTGTCACATTACAACCACAAAAATAAAGATATTTTATTTGAATTTTATATGTGAAGTGGAAGGAAAATTATACATGATTTCAGCCCCCCTTAGTCAATACTTTGTGGAACAACGTTTTGCTGCAAAATTTAAATTTTTGTCTCGTCTGACACACGCACCCTCTTCCACATGTTTGCTGTGTCCCCAAAATGGCTTCTGGCAAACTGCAAACAGGATTTCTTATGTTTTTTTTTTTTTTTTTTTAACAATGGCTTTTTTCTTGCCACTCTTCCATAAAGACCACATTTGTGCAGAGCACAACTCATAGATTCCCCCACCTGATCTCTGCAGTTCATCCAGAGTCACCATGGGCTTCTTGACTGCCTCTCTGATCAGTGCTCTCCTTGTTCGGCCTGTAAGTTTAGGTGGACCCCCTTGTCTTGGTAGGTTTACAGTTGTGCCATACTCTTTCCATTTCCGGATGATGGATTGAACAGTGCTCCGTGAGATGTTCAAAGCTTAGGAAATCTTTTTGTAGCCTAAGCCTACTTTAGACTCCTCCACAACCTTATCCCTGACCTTTCTGGTGTGTTCCTTGGACTTCATGATGCTGTTTGCTCCTCAATTTTCTCTTAACCAACCTCTGAGACCATCACAGAGCAGCTGTATTTGTACTGAAATTAGATTACACACAGGTGGACTCTATTTAGTCATTAGCAATCATCAGGCAACTTCTGAAGGCAATTGGTTGCACTCAGAGTAAAGGGGGCTGAATACTTTTGCACATTGCACTTTTCAGTTTTTTATTTCTAAAAAATGTTTTAAATCATGTTTAATTTTGTATACCACTTTGTGTTGGTCTTTCACATAAAATTCAAATAAAATATATTTATGTTTGTTGTTGTAATGTGACAATATGTGGAAAGGTTTAAAGGGTATGAATACTTTTACAAGCCACTGAAGATTCAGTGCAGTGTTCAAAAGTTCACACTTTGCAGTCAGACAGTCCTCTCTGAGATCACACAGTTTAGCCAAATACTCTTTCTTATGTTGTCCTTATAAGGACATGAAGATCATAGGAACGGTACAAATGTGCTGAATCAAATGGAACAGAAAGGAAACTGGGCTTGCACAGATGTTCCAGACAGAGCAGTTGCTAAACACAAAAAGATTAAAATAAAGAGGAAGCAAGGGGTGAAAGAAGTGGAGCATCAACATGCCCAAAAAGTCAAAGTCAAAGTGCTACATTCATTACTTGAGAGGATCTTTTAGTGTTTACTGTACAACAAGCCAATCTCACTGCTCTGTAGTTGTTAATGTGAATGTAAATGAAAGGTAGACATGATAGGATCCATGTTACCTCACTGGACCAGAGTGGATTTTCTCAAACTAGCATGCTTTTATGCACATGTAAGTAATATATCCACTCAGTGTCTCAGTCAAGCCTAGCTGAGACACTGAGTGGATGTATAACTGTGCAAATTTGTATATATATAGAACTCAGTTAACTTCAATTAACTTGTGTACCCAGTACATCGCAAAAGTATTCATACCCTTTGTACCTTTTTAACATTTTCTCACATTGCAGCCATAAACCTTAATGTGCTTTTCGGAAATTTTAGACCAACACAAAGCAGTGCATAACTGTGGAGTGAAAGAAAATGATACAAGTTTAAAACGAAGCTACCTTTAAAAACAAATTCCCAATTTTAAACATCGTTTGGAAGTATGGAGTATGACTTCAATCCTACCAAGACATGGCCGTCCCCCAACACTAACATGGCAGACAAGTTTAGCTTTACTAAGAGAGGCAGCCAAGAGGCCCGTGTTAAGTCTGGATGAGGTGCTGAGATCCATAGTGCAGGTGGAGGATTCTCTTTTTCATGTTCTCCAGAAATATATCATGTGTGAAGGAGTGGCAAGAAAAAACGTAATTGTTAAAAAGAAAGTCATGTGAGTTATTGTTTACAGTATTGCCACATTTATAACAAGTAGGTGCTCTGGCCGGCCTCATGAGATCAGTGTGATAGTGGCAGCATCATGTGGTAAGGGTGGTTTTCATGAGCAAGGCCAGGCAAGTTACTCAGTAGTTAAAAGGATGATGGATCAAAATGTGTTTTTGAAAGACTTATGGTGTGCGTTCCAGCAGGACAATGACCCTAAACATACAGCCAGCACTACAAAGGAACGATTCAGATCAAAGAATATACGTTACACTCGTGGAGTCACATTCCAGACCCAAATCCATCTGAGAATCTGTGGCAAAACCTGAGATCTGCTCTTTACAGATGATATCCATTTCTCTAAGATTGAGATGTTTTGGTAAGATTTATGAGTGAAATTTCAGTCTCTAGACATTCAAAGTAGACATCCACCAAGAGACTGTCTTTAGTTGAAACAAAAAATTATTTTGCAAAGTATTGAACGGGGTGTCTGAATACAAATGCATATATATCATGCTGTTTTGCAAAGTGGAATAGGTCAAAATGCCAGTATTTAGATGTACCCTAAAAGCGGAAGATGTTTACAGTATAATTAAAGTTGCTATTGGTGGCAACGGTGGGTCCATCAACAAATTGGACTTTATAGATTAAGAATAGGATGTCATCAAAGTTCATGTACATGTAAAAATACTTTTGGCAACATATTGTATTTTTGTGGCATCATATCCGACTCCTGGATAGGGCACGGAGGAACTTTGTTCATCAGCAGTAGCTTATCCATGATGTGTGGCCTGCACATTTGGACATTATTTAATCATAAGAGAATTTGTTGCAGGACTGGCTACGTTTGCCTCAGGCTAAGACTACACCCCCATTATTCCACATTGGAATGGCAGTGCTCTAACTAAATTGTAACACACTAGGTTCCACTGCTGTAACGCATTGGGCTTCCGGTGGGGAAGATACATGAACAACTTTAAATTGTTGATAGGCTGATAGCTGGGAGACCAAAGGAAGTTGTAAATTTTCCAAAATGATTTTTATATGCAAAAAATATCTTTTGCAATGCAAAAGTGAACATTTTGTTGTGTCTCCAACATTGTAATTAGCAAGGGGGAAACACAGGCACAAGGAAAAAGACGAGTACTTGGACATAGGGTTCATAAAAGCCTATAATTTTATTGTAGTTGTGCTACTCATAAATACATTATAGACATTAAATCCTTTGTGTGACTGGTACATGTAATCAGTAAATAAGACATTGTGATTGTGGATTTGGGATCATGATCCTGGAGGTGATGATTACTTTTGACTGCACTCTCTGAGATATGACTGCTGTGCCAAATGTGTCAAATTCAAGTGTTATATTGGTTGTTCTGCATACAAGCTAATGTAAGTACTGGTAATGTGTTTCCTCCAAAGAAAGGCTGAATCGGATGGTGGAGGTGCAGAAACCTCACATAAATTTCGGAAGAACAGCAGGGAAAACTTTACAAGCTCTAAGAGTGCAATAACATCATGATTGGTTTCACACTGAAAAGGTTTTCAAAATTTGCCACAATTCTGGAACTTTCAAACATTGTTGTTAATCCATGAGACCTCGTGGAGCTCATAATGTGGTGGGAAGATGGTCTTGTTTATTCTACAAGAAACTTCTGTGAGTCTCGATGTCTTCTTAAATGATAGAATAAGTGTGTGTAGGTGTTCTATGCTAAGTAAGAAGATACGTGTTGGCGTTTCAGAAAAACTTCTGCAGAATGTTAAGCCAAAGGAATAACCAGTCAGGAGTCATGGTCTTCCCTGCCAAGCCACACAACCCTCCTTCGGTTTGTCTGGAAAACTGTAGAAAAACATACACACGCTCATCATGTGACTAATGAGTTGGTAAAATGCACCTAATAATGCTTAACCTTCTTGATAAAAAAGTTGGTTAAGTGTTTATAATAGTATCAGTAATTAAACGTGTCCAAATCTTTCCTTAAAGCTGTTCATCAAGTGCTGAAAACCAGTTTGTAGATTGTTACTATAGTCTAAATAAATTTGAAATAGTAATCGTGTTTTGTTATCTGCAGTCCCATTGCCAAACTAAGTGTGGAACCTTTTATGCAATCTTTCATAGTAAATTGACTCACTACAGAAATCTGATTAAAGTTCTTTAGAGGGTGTCAGAGTATGCACAGCCAGATGAGTAGAACAAGGTGTAATGGTGTGTAGTACGAGGAAATGAAAGAACAATTTAAGAGAGCGAGGTCGAACTTGGATAAATAAAATGGGAAGGAATGAAAAGAAAGAGTCAAAGTAGATCAAATAAGTAAAATGTTAAAGTTTGAGAGGGAAGAATTGGAAAGATGCTGAGCTAGATAAAATCAAGAAAAACCATATGGAGCGGAAAAAGTTAAATGGAAAGTGTAAATGAGCCAGATGGATTAGGGAAAGAAAAAAAGACTAAAAAAGGGGAGTTCTGCATTTGGTCATTATGTAGGAATGTTAATATGATTAGTGAATGACTGACCTCGCTGTCTGGGACTGGTGCCTGGCTGGTCTGATGACTGCTGAACGTCTGTTTCACACACACACACACCACACACACACACACACACACACACACACACACATGCACACACAGCCTAAAATACAAGGATGAATACTTACATCACACACATACACCAGCACAGATGCAGCACACTAAAGAATGAACTCATGCTCCCACATTAACTGGAAAACAGACAAAAAGGCAGAATGAGTCAACATGTCATGACTTATATTCTGCTTGTACATGTATGATTCCTACAAGTCAATTAATTAATCTTTACTTAATGGGTCCTCACATCACTACTCCTGTAATATGTTTGAGTACTTGAGTAAAAACACTACTAATCTCTTTCTAGATAATAGACACTATAAGACAAAGTCTTGAATTAGAGTTTTATTTGTATTTATGACACCTAGAACCCTCAGTAAGTCTGTTGCTAAAATGATTTTTGGAGTAGAAAAAAAAACTTTGCCTAAAAAGAATGAATAATGTATCATTCACTGTCAGAATAACAAAGAAACACAATAAGTTAGGCATTGCATATTTGCCTCACTAAAATTACTAGAGGTTGCCCAAACAAGGTTTGTTTTAAATCACCTGGTAGAGGTTTGGAGAGAGATTTAAGGACTTAGCTCTTTTGTGTATTCCCTTTGCATTTCAATAGCAAAGCAAAACACAGTGCCATAGGAAATTAGGAAACCGAAAGTGAAAATTACACAATGACCTACTTTCCAATACATTCGGCTAAAAATTATGTAACCATTAGAAGACACTCGTGGAATATTAAAATTTAAGTCTCAAACAGACAGTTGATCCTTAAATCCTTAAAAAAAATACAAAGTTAAGTCACAGGAAGAGTTTCATACCCTGTCCTGATGCAGCTGGAAACTGAAATCCACACACTTGATCCCAATACACATACACTATTCAAAACATAAGTGCATCAAAGTAAACGCACATTCTTGATAGGCGTGACAGGACTTTATCTTTCACAAAGTCCCCTTCATTTCCTCACATTTTAGACCCACATAACACCTGTTTTTGTGACAGGAGCTTAAAGATTAAAACTTCTTCTGAATCTAATGTTTGGGAAGATCAAGAGATGCAAATTCCAAGCTTGAAAATTAATTTCAGTTTCAATTCAGTTCAGAAATCCAGCAGATTGCATCGAGTCAGTGACTTGCAGCATTCACTCCTCCTTGATGAGCATTTAACGACAGTGGTCAGTCGCTTGCATTGACTTTGCAGCAATCATTATCATAATGCTAATGTATAACATGTAATACTAATGAGGGTTCTTTCACTGTATGTATAGTACATGGCATTGTTTTTAATGTAATATTAGATTAAGACTTGGTGTCAGCAGATCCCTAATCCTAAATGACTCTGACCTGTTTGAATCATTATTTGGAGATCCATCAAAGCTTTTCCAGGTTCTCACCATTAATTAATAAAATCTATTTGTTTTAAATACAGTAAAGGCATAGGGTAAACATTTGGCATTAATGTAGTTAATCACTTTGTGGTAATTATTATTAATAATATATAATTTAATGTTTAATTAAATAATTTTCGGTCTGTTAAGTGCTGTCCTGTGAAAACCAGCCCAAGGCGGTGGTATTAGCGCAATAAAGAAAAGGGTGAAACAAGCTCTGGCGTTACTGAACAGCAAAACTCTGCACACACATGGAATAACTTCACACAATTTCTTAAAATATAAGAATTTAATAACAAAAATAATTTAACTCAAATATATTTAATTTAAACTCTTCATTATACTAGACCAATTCAACTTAAACTACCAAGTAAAATAAAAGAATAAGAAATACCAATGAACTATATCCGAATGAGGAACAAGGGAATAAAAGATGGATAAAATCATGACCAATAGAGCGATGCAACATTACCATTCAATGTTATTTGTGTTTGAGAACCAATGATTATCTTGAGGAATCTGGAAATGAGGTGAAGTTAGTCTTAGAACTAATTTAGGCAATAACTGGTACCTTTAAACAATTCACACTGCAAGATCAGTTATTTTAATAAAATAATATTTTAAAGAATAATTTGCTGAATAAAACCAACCATCTGGATAATTAATTCTCAATGTTGTTTAATTTGTTGTCTTTATTTAGTACAATAATATTTAGGGAAATATAATTAAGCAAATATTAAAATAATATTTAAGGAAATATTACTTTGAATAAAACCAACAACCTTTCTGGATGCATGGTTTTTAATGGTGTTTAATTAGTTATCACATTTAGTAAAATAATATTTAAGGAAATATTATTTCCTAGATTGGAACTAACAACCTTTCTGGACAGTTGATTCTTAACTAGCCAACACCTGGCGGTTGCATGAGGTCGTTAGCAGTTGGAGCTAACAAAGGGATACTTATAGCTTGTTACCACTTCTTTAAAGTCAAACATGTACCTTAAAATACCATTAATACAAGGATTATTAAGAAGACATTAAGGCTACGTTCACACTGCAGGTTTTAAGGCTCAAATGCAATTTTTTTCAGGAATCTGATTTTTTTTGTGTGGTCATTCCCATTTCTCTTCAAATGTTGCAGCTCCAAACTGACCCGCATGTGCATAAGAACAATAAGTGCGTCATCAAGTGCAGCAAAACAGTAAACACGGAGAAATAGGTGTTATGGTTTAAGTCCACAATAGAAGCCATTTATTGTGTCAGCGGGTGCTTTGTGGGAAACACATGAATAAAAGGAGAGTGAAACTCTTTATTGTTTCGTCTTAGGGAGATCTGACTGCAAATTCAGCACAACAAACTGTTTGGATTGTTAATACCACCGCCTTGGACTGTTTGTTACAAATCTATAAGGGGGCAAATACTTATAAAATGCTGAATATTCATATTATTAGACTTAGAACTGTAGCCAAGAAAATGACTGCATAGACTCCCGTATTCTCTTTTTAATTAGATTTAAAGCTCTGCTTGCTTTTTCATCTACTTTTCAGGCTCATACTAAACAAAAAAAAACTATATCAAGATGTATTGCAGAAATATTAAAATATCCTTTCATCTAATCCAAGACTATCTTGTGTGCAGCACTGTTAAAATAATAAAGTTTTTATAGTTGGTTCTGTGTTTAGCTCTGGATGTGTAATTATGGTTTCATCTTTGCTTTATTAATAAAACTATTTTAGACCAAATGAAGTCTAAAACTTTGTAAATACTATGTAAGTTAAACATAAAAACTCTAGACTTGACAGAGGCTTTATTTTACCATGACTGAATGTGTGCATGTAGATATGAGTTATGGTCCAGCAGGGGGTGTTAATATTGGTGGCCGCTGCACTGTGGTCCAGACAGATGTCCAGACTTGTGTTCATACATGCGACATTTTTTTTGTTTTCTTTTTGCTGAGTTTTTTTGATGCGGGCATGCTAGCAGTTGTGGCTCAAGTATGTGTTCATGAGAACACACTGTATACTGCTGTTTATACATGAGCAAGCAAAGATGGTGTGTTTGTGAGTACTTAAAGATTGTCTGCACGCAGCTCTTGAACTTCTGGGAACAAAATCTTATGCTGAAATATGGTGAGTCATTTGATAGATAAGAACTGCTGAGGAAGAGAGAGCAGGAAAACAGTAGGTGAAGGGAAACATTTTTTAAGGTCATTGAGTTGCACAATATGAGGAGATTTAAGAAATGTAAGTGGAGGCACAGAAAAAGATTGTTGGCTTAAAGTCTTTGGAGAAGAAAGTGCCGCAAGACTCGGAGCAGTAAAACCTTTAGGAACAGCTGGAACACCCACATGCTCATTTTGGTTTTTGTTGAAACCATTAAAGGTGTAGTTTGTAATTGTTATAAGATGTGCCATGCAAGGTAGGTACAGTATGAGCATGTGCTATTATAGTTTTTGCTTATATAATAGTTATTTATCTGTTTGATTTTACACCAAGATGAAATGGTTAGAAATTAATCATTTTTGTGCGTAAATGGAGGAAATCCATGTGAGATTCTGGCATTAACTAGCATACATTTTGCTGGTTTTGTTGAAGATTTTGTGAATAATAAAATATCAGATATATAGTTGAATTTGCTTATTAAAATAAAACAGTAAAACTAAAGATCTTAACCTAACTTTCTCATTTTTAACTGTTTGTCTTTAGATCAGTAAACTTATAACTTTTGTATCACAAATACAAATTCTTATAATGCAGTGTTTAAAGTGTTTTAAACAGTTTTGTTTAATTGCTGGTAAAAACCGTCCTTCCTTTAGGATTTAGGATTTTGTCTGGAAGTTCTGCTTTGTCTGGCATTTCATACTGAAACACAAACTGCATATAAACCCTGGTAGCTTGTAAGCCTGCACAGAGCCTGCACAGACTTAAACAGTGCAAGGTTAACTGAGAACGCTTTGGTTTAGAGTTAGTATCCCCATATGATCTTTCTGTTAAATATGGTATGTTGCAGGTTAGCCATTAGGATTCTTTTATCAATTTTCTACCAATGATGGCATTCTGCCATTTGTCATTTCAAAAAGGAGAGATTTATTTCCAACGCAGCCAGCCTCTTCATTGAAGATGTCTCAATAATGTTTGGGAGTTACAGCCAAGTCCCTCACACTGCCTTTCTCACTCACACACACATTCACACACAAACAGACTTCTACCCTCAGCCCCTTCCTTCCCTCTCTGTCCTCCCATCTGTGGGTTCAGATGAACAGAAGTCTCCTGGGGCTTTTCATTGGCTGAGCTCCACACTAAGAGGCGAGCTAATTGGCCAGCTGGGGCCCGGACGGTTGTTGGAGACAGGGCATTGGCCAGGAGTAGGGTCAAGTGACAAGTCATTGGTCAGATCGGGTTAGTAACCTGGCAACATTTTAGGCTTTCTCCCTTGAGAAAATCCTGGTAAGAGATAAAAAAAATGTCAAGGACTCTTGACGATAATTTGGCAACAGCTTTTTATTACAATTATTCATTTGCAGCATTTGTGTAATATAGAAATGCGCGTGCATGTTGCAAGTGCTTGCAGCTTTTGTGCAAATTTGCAAATAACCCTCAGTGATGAAGTTCCTAGTTGTTGGAAGGACTCAATCACCTTCATCTTCACCACATTATCAATCTAAACAGGCTAGTTATTACAGCCAACTGGTTACCATGGCAAGCACAAGTGAGTGGATGTGGGGTTTTTTTTCTTCTCCTATCTTGCAGCAAGCTGGGACTAGAGATTGATAATGATGTAACGTTTTATTATTAGCTTTCATTAAGCATTTAGAAAACTTCTGGATCCACAGTTCCTCACCTCAAGCGTCTCATTTTAAATCCTACTGATAGTTTCATTGATATACTCCGAAAAACAGGCGCAGAAATGAATATATATATGAATATATATATAAATGTAGTTATCTGTATAATGTCAGACTGCGGATTAGAAGAATGGCCTTTTTGTTGCGGCAGGACAAAAATGTAGTCATTGTAACTAGTTCATATCACTTTTATGAATCTATGAATTTATTTTCTTGTAAGGTACACACTTTTATGCTCATGAAATCATAAATGTTATGGTCATGGAGAATGATTTTTATGTTATTTGACATTTAGAAGACACTTTTTAGAAATGAATTTTAAGAGAAAGATTTTAGTCTAAAAAAGACTTTTCTGGATCAGTAAAAATGTATTTTTAATAAATAATGCAATTAATAAATCATATGAATATTTTTTTGTTTTTAATTTTATTTATGTATTTGTTTTTTGTCACATGTCACAGTCATGGATGACCGTTTCCTTTTGGCCACTAAAAAAGCATTTTTTATTGATAATATAAGCAATCCTCAATGTTCCATTTGTAATCCTTCAGCCTTGGTAGCCTGTAGTATGCTGTCTGTGTTGAATAAAAATTCACCACAGCAAAACCTTGTTTAGTTTGTCACAGGCATAAACACAACCCATTCCCCATTTTTAAGTATATCTGTCATTTTTATTTGATCCAGCTTGTATTAGAAAGCTTTATGTAGTAAATAAAGTTCAGTGATTTTAGTATTTGGGATTTATCCAACGTTTAAAAGGCGTTTGAAAGAAACTGAAACTGTAAAGCCTTGTTGAGTTGACATGACATAAGTCAAAAATGTTCTATATTCCTTGTTTTATTTTACATATTTATTCATGGAATCACTTTGGATTTCCTGAAAGACTATTTATGCCTCTACTAAACAATTTTTTACCAATACTATTATTGCAAAATGACTTAGAAGTAAGTTGATTTTGTCTTCAAGCCTCTCTTTTCATTTCATGACGTGAAAACAAAAGCATTTTTTTTATTTTTACCCTCAGCCTGTCCTTCACAGTGAGTTAATATTGATCCACCTCCAACATTTTTTTTTATTAAGTAGCGGAGAGGGAGCTAATCCAAAGGAAATGAGAGGTGAAGGTTAGTCACCAAGGATTAGTCTGGTCCCAGGACATCAAACGTTCCATTCCCACCCAGTAGATAATCATAGCCACGTTGGCCAGGAAATTAAGTGGCTGCCTTCTGGAGGGTTTCCTAATCCCTGTCCTGTTCTCCTCTTACATTTTTCTTTCTTTCTCACCATTCCTGCATTTTTTCTAGATCTGTTCTCTGGCCAACTTCACCTTTGGCCTCACCTGGACCACAGCTAAACCTGTACGACAGCCAATCTGCAGCATATTGCTTATGTCTGCAGGACAATGTCCTCTTCATTTCTTGGGTTATTTTTGATGGATGACCCTACCTTGTCTTCCTTTGAACGAAATAGCTGACGCTTCAGCTAAACAGGGTTGTAGATAAATTGAAAGCTGTGCAGGGATGTTTTTCATCTACATTGCAATCTAAATTATTCAACCCTCATTGAAAATTAGGGTTTATCGGCAAAATGCACATATTTACAAGTTCTGTAATAAAAAAAAAACTGTTTAGGTAGCTCAACACAACAAATATGACGTATATGTTTCTACAAATCCAACTCAAAATTTTCCAACCTCTTCATGAGAAGTATCTTAGTACTTAATGGACAAAGTTACAGAAAACAGAAAATTTCATCATAGCTTTCGGAGGGTGTAAAATTCGTTAAATACGATGCCAGAGAAGCCCTGAAGTAAGCTACCGCACTTTTTTTGTTGCGTTTGACAAGAAAAATTTGACTGTCAGGTAATATTTCACGTTCCTAAAAACACAGTCAAGCTGTGTAAACTAAAGGAGCGTTACCCATCAGTCTTATTGATGTAACAGTGTTTTAATTCTACAGTTGATAAGCTATGAGCTCACTGACAACCTGTTTTAAAAAAATCAATTAGACCCTTTCTTGTAGTTTTTTTTATTTAATACCATAAAACTGTGGTGTTTTTACTCAAGGCTATCATACCATGAAAATCCATGTCATGTAATCAGTAGAGTATCTTTGTGCAGTTGTGATCTTCTGCAAACATAAGGACCTCTGGTATTCCTGAGGAATCTAATGTTCCTAGGTTTACATGCTGCAAGCAGGTTTTTCAAATCCAACCAGAGATTTTAAATAGTGTTCAATTCAGGCAGCTACAACAAACACTCTTGTATCTTTCAGGACTTCCTCTGAAACCAAACCTTAGCAGACTTTGAGATAGGCTTGGGATCATCGTCCTCTTTGAAGGTTCACTGCTTCATGATAGATGACATGACATTTTCTCTCAGGATTTCCTGCTACTTGATTGAATTTAGGTTTCCAGTGCCAGAGGAAGTAAGCAGCCCCATAGCATCAATGAGCTTCATTCTAGGCATGCTGTTATTTTCAGAGTATACTTTATCTTATACTTTATTCTTCCTCTTTCAGACATACCAGTGATCCAAAGACCCAAAATGTTTGAGAAAGAAATCCTAAAACCTCTTTGGCTTATGTACTATATGTAGCTTTGAGCAAATTAAAGTTTAATTGAATTGAAGTTCAGACATGGAGCTCCTTAGCTTTTAGTATGTGCCTTACTGTGGAAACTGAAACCTCTGTGGCTGCTGCCACCAAGTCTTTTAGCAGTTATTTTGCCATCGGTTGAGGGTTTTTGATTGCCTGCTTCCTAAGGAATCTGGTGGCAGTCGTTATTAGCTTTCTCTTTTTGCTTCGTCCAGTTAACATAGCCACTGTTCCATTGCTCCCAGCTGTATTTCAAGGAACATTCGCTGCCTTTTCTATCATTTTGTTGTCCTTTCTTTGTTTGTGCAAGGCAGTGATGTCTTTTTTCTGAATTTCAGACAAGTGTCTTGAGTTAGTCTAACATGCAATATAACCGCCAGCAGCCCAGGTATCTGAGCTGTTCTATCTGAAGCACACCTGAGTCAGTTAATAAAAGCCATGATTTGTGGCAACATCTGTCCCAGATACAAGCACTGATTTGCAAATGAGTGTTCTTATGCAGAATTATATGAGTGGTTGAGGAATTTTAAGATTGCAGTAAAGCCTAAAAGTAGGATTTAGTATTGAATTTGGGTAAAATCCTTCTATCAGTTTTATTTAAATATTTAAAATGATTTTGTGTAGGTTTTTCAGTGCAAACACCTGAAACATTTAGAATTTCTCTAAAAAATAATTACTAAGACTAAAGGTTTCAAGGTCAGAAATATTAGGTCTTCATCACATTTTAAGATAACTCTTGAAATATGTTAAGCATGCATTTCATTATGGTTAGATACCAGTAATCAGCTTTTAAATTTCTGGGCAAAGTTGACTTTAACCAGAGGAGGTTTCTTAGGGGTCATTTAAAGTAGGCCAGGAAGGGCTTAAGGTTTAAAGACTTCCTATTTGTCTGCATTTCCTCTCTGGTAAGAACCACAGTAAAAACAAATCAATGCTGGTGCCTCGTGTATGTGCCGCTTTATGTGTTTATATCTGGTAATGTATTCAGGTCCACATGGTGAATGAAGGCGCAGCAAAGCAAAGGGATTTTTTTCTTACTCCTTGCCTGCCATGTCATCAATTACAAAAGCAAATACAGCCTCCATTTTCCACACTTCTTAGTCCCCTTTTCGCCTTTATTTCTGCCACTCCTGCTGTCATCCTTTCATAGATAAAAACAGCACATAGACAAATGTTAGTCATTCTCTGGCCCCATGTCCCTGCAAAATGTAAAACCTTAGCAGTTTTTTAGTACAGATTAAAAGATTTTAGTTTGAGATTAAAAATCTGTTCATCCTATCACCATCGTAGAGTGTGTTACAACTATAGGGGAGTCACACTCTTAAGCCTTCCTGCTAAGGTCTATTTGGGGGCTCTGGAGAGGAGGGTCCGTCGGATAGTCGAACCTTGGATTCAGGAAGAGCAGTGTGGTTATCATCCTGGCTGTGGAACACTGGACCAGCTATACACCCTCAGCAGGGTCCTGGAGTGTGCATGGGAGTTTGCCCAACCAGTCTACATGTGCTTTGTGGACCGTGTCCCTCTGGGAATCCTGTGGGGGGTACTCTGGGAGTATGGGGTACCAGACCCTTTGATACGGGCTGTTAGGTCCCTGTACGACCTGTGTCAGAGCTTGGTCTGCGTTGCCGGCAGTAAGTTGGACTCGTTTCCGGTGAGAGTTGGACTCTGCCAAGGTTGCCCTTTGTCACCAATTCTGTTCATAACTTTTATGGTGTTGAGGGGATCCGTTTTGGCTGCCTTAGGATTGCGTCTCTGCTTTTTGTGGATGATGTGGTCCTATTGGCTTCATCACTTTGTGATCTACAGCTTTCACTGGGGCAGTTCGCAGCCGAGTGAGAAGCAGCCGGGATGAGAATCAGTGCCTCCAAGTCCGAGGGCATGGTCTTGAGCCGGAAAAGGGCTGAGAGCCTTCTCTGGGTCAGGGGGGGAGGTCCTGCCTCAAGTGAAGGAGTTTAAGTATCTTGGGGTCTTTGGGGTTGACAAATGAGGGAAAATGGAGCGTGAGATCGATAGACAGATTGGTGCTGCGTCAGCAGTGATGCGGGCGCTGTACCGGTCTGTCGTGGTGAAGAGAGAGCTGAGTCAAAAAGCGAAGCTCTCGATTTAACGGTCGACCTACGTTCCTACCCTCATCTATGGTAATGAGCTTTGGGTCGTGACCGACAGAACGAAATCACGGATACAAGCGGCCGAAATGAGTGTCCTCCGCAGAGTGTCTGGGCTCTCCCTTAGAGATAGGGTGAGAAGCTCTGTCATCTGGGAGGGACTCAGAGTAGAGCCGCTGCTTCTCTACGTCGAGAGGAGCCAGTTGAGGTGGCTCGGGCATCTGGTTAGGCTGCCTCCTGGACGCCTCCCTAGTGAGGTGTTCCAGGCACGTCCCACCAGGAGGAGGCCCAGAGGAAGACCCAGGACACGCTAGAGGGACTATGTTTCTCGGCTGGCCTGGGAATGCCTTGGGATTCCCTCGGACGAGCTGGCCCAAGTGGCTGGGGAGAGGGAAGTCTGGGTCTCTCTGCTTAGGCTGCTGCCCTTGCGACCCGACCCCGGATAAGCGGAAGACAGTGGATGGATGGAAATGTTACTACCTAAACTGAACCAGAAAGTGTCTTGTTATACAGCGTGCTGCACCCGTATTGGCACTGCCATTAAAGATGTATGAAAGGTATTAAAGTATATTCATCTTTCTTTGTAGCAGCAAAGTCTCATAATGAATAAGTTATGAAATACCAAAAATAGTTAAACATGTCCTCCTCCTCACCCTTAGTGAGGAGGATGGTTACGTGAATACAAAGAAAATCTCCGTTGCTTGTATGAGAACTGCAGCAAGGAGCCGCATCTAGTTGTCTCCATGACAACAATTAGATGCTTTCTGCTCTACATTATTTACTTATTTAATGGATTCAAACAGGGGGTGCATATTTTTTTCAGTTTTTTTTCAGTTGTTTCAGTTTTTACACATCTTTACCAGGGGTGCTAGTGAGCGTGAAAGTTGTGGTACATGTATATTAGTCTCAAACTTCGATGGTTGAAGCCACTTGATATAATGCTACCCTCTATTCTTACCTCCACCCTCTTTGTTGGTTTTTAGATGAACTTCTTGAGAAAATAAATTTTTCTCCCATGATCTTCGCCTCTGATTTTGCAGTACTATCGTGGCTAGCTTGGGATAAGTTGTTGGTTTAAATGTAATATGAATAAAAGAATCTTTTAAGCTGAAGACTGAAACTGAAGACATCAAGATAATTTTTACATTTGCAGTTTCACTGGAGTCTAAATATGTATTTTAGCCTGGATGGAACTGTGAGGTAAAATAGACACAACAAACATGAGAGACAGAGACAGGTGGGGAAAAAAGACAGAAGAAGTTAAAAAAATTCAAACTGAGGAAATGGCAGGACTGGGGAAGTCAAAACTTTAATAAAATTAATTGGGATAAAAATATATATAAGGAAGGCACAAAAGTGTCCCCAGCCATCATCAAGCTCTGACTGGAGCCAATCATCAGAGAGAGGAACTGAGTTTGTGTGAGAGGCGGAAGGAAAGAGTGCCACTTTCATCCTATTACAGCTCCATCTAACCTTCCACTAAAGCCACCTGCTCCCACTGTCACACAGTCATAATCTCAAGCACACACACACACAGACGCATTCATGCATCTTACATTTGGAGTCTCATATCCAGATTGTACATTGAAACACATTCCCTTGTGCCAAATGGTATAGATGTTGCTGAGCAATGTAATTCCGGTCTTAATACTGCACTGAGATATCATAGAGAATTTAATAAATAAATATGAAAATCCTGAAATTCAAAAGCAGCTGTCCTTTTCCCTCTTAAGCCACTGGCACAATAGAAACTGAAAAGCAGGTGGAAATTCAGCCTTCCCTCATCTTTTCTCTCTCAGCCTTCTCTCCCATTATGTCTAGTCTTCGTCAGGTAATTGTCTCCCCTTTAACCTGTACCTTCTTTGATTCTCCGAAGCTTCTGTCTCTATGACTTCCTTGGCATTCACCTGCCTTTGTTCCGGCTAATCCTCAAAGGAAGAACTTTTTTTAAGTCGGGAAGTTTGGGGTAGAAAGGAAGCACAGGTGGGAAGTGGGGGGTATAGGTAAAGGGATATTCTATCAGGGTGGCAGGGAGGAAGTGGTGGGGGGGGTTGGCTTATAGGAATCCAAATTATCTTCCTGCACTTCTCCAGCTCGCTTTCTCTTCATTTTTGTCCATTTTCCCTTCCTATGTGGCATCACCCGCGAGTCTCCACTCCTTTTCGCTCGTCTTATCAGCTCCCCACCTTGCGCTTTCAAGGACGAGCTTAACTGTTAAGAACACTAAGGACTGGATAAACCTGTGTGTACGTGCATGTGTGTGAGTGTGTGTTGGTTTTAAATGTGCATCTGTTTTTTTGCTAATAATTTTCCGTTGTGTCTGTGTCATTTAATGGTATGCATTAAATATGGTGTGCCTCCACGTGCCTTCTCTACTTGTCTGTGTGCTTTCTAGGGCTTTGCAGCAAAAAATAATCCTCTCCTGTCTTCTATCACCTTACTGTACCTTCCCTCTTACTATCATTTATTTATTTACATCTTGCTCTCTTTTCCTAGAACACCTAATTTTCTCCTGTTTTAAATTTTGCTTAAAGTGCCTTGCAAAAGTATTTGCACCCCTTGAACTTTGAACTTGAACACATTTTGTATCATTTTGTAAGGAAAGGCATACATGTGTCTTCTAATTTCACAAATACAAATCTGAAAATATGGTTTCTTAATGTATTCAGTTCACGTTATTCTGAAACCCCAGAATAAAATCTAGTGCAACCAATTGCGCCCAGAAATCTCTTAATTAGTAAATCCCACCTATCTGTATTTTGATGTCAGTTAACAATACATGTGTTCTGTAAAATCTGGCCTGCAACTACTAATCCTTGATCACAGCTGAAGAAGCGTACTGAATGAGAGGCTACACCAACATTTTCCTGAACAAACAGCATCATGAAGACCAAGGACCACAGCATACAGGCCAGAGATTAAGTTTTGGAAATTTTAAAAATACTTTTTAAGTTATAAAACATTCCAAGTAGTGCTCTTCACTCCATTATCAGAAACTAGAAGGGGTATGCTACAACTGCAAGCCAACCAAAACATATCCACCTAGACCTAAAGGCCTATGTTAGCCTTGGAGGATGTGCAGAGATTCACAGCTCATGTGGGAGAAAATTTTTACAGGACAAGTAGTATTTGTGCACTTCACAAATATGCCCTTTATGAAAAACTGGGAGTAAGAAAATCATTGTTAAAAGAAAGCCAGAAGATGTCTAACTTAAATATTACTACAAACCATGTGAGGGACAATGTAAACATGTGGAAGAAGGAGCTCTGCTTAAATGAGACCAAAATATAACTTTTTGGTGTACATGCAAAACACTTGGGAAGGGAGGAAAACTTTCACTGTACACCCCCCTGAACACACCATCCCTACTATGAAGTATGATGGTGGCAGCATCATGATGTGGGGACTTGAAGCTGGTCAGGGTTGATTGGAAGGTGGATGGAGTCGATACAAATGCACACCAAACTTTTCAGATTTATTTGTGTAAAAATCTTGTAAAACTATGGATCCTTATCATATAACTTCACAATTATTCTCTACTTTCCGTTGGTCTATCACATAAAATCCCAATAAAATAGCTTGTTTATGTTTTTTATTTGAGAAAACGTGAAATAGGACAAGAATACTTTAGCAAGGTGTACATGCCTGAGTTACCAAACGTTTTAAGAGATTAAAATAATTTGACCTAATTTTCTATTTTAGGATAAAAAGTGTTGCTTCCAGCATGAAAACTATTTGGAGTCATTAAACCTAATCTCTTTGATTTGACCTAATAATACTTCTCCTCAGTTTAGGAAAAGACTGAAAAATGTTTGCCATGGCTGTCAGTTAAACCCTTGTGGGGAATAAATTACCAGAGGCAATTACAGACTTCCGTGTTGTTCTTTTGTGGTAGACCAGCAAAGCATATCTGGTTTCAGGATGTGCGCTCTTGGAATTTAAAAACACACCACTCAGGTTTCCTAAAGAAATATCGCTTTACGGTTTTTCATACAAGTGTTTATACAGTCACAGTGGGAAGTCTCGCATAGATTTGCTACAGAAAACAGTTTTTAGTTTGAACTTTTTACCCCAAATTGTGTGAGCCAAATGAGTGAAACAGATTGAAAATATTTATCTGGTCAAAGTGACTGAAGAGTAGAGATCCCACCATTAGTTTGCATGAGTGTTGCTTGAACAGGAGACGAGTTTCCAAATGAACGTCAGTCATTGCATGACTGTGCATATTCAGCATCAGCTATGCCTTTGGGATATCGGGAGATTAACCTTGGCCAGGTTTGTTTGGGTCAGACAGGATCAGTAAATTAGATTTTATTGTTTTTTGTACAACATAGCAAAAATGTTACTTATTCTTTTGGTAGATAATGATCAAATAAAAAATAACTGAGGTGGTTTAATGTTCAGGAAAATTTAAGACTGAATAGATGTGGGTTTTGTCAGTTATTTAAAATAGTTTTTTTTTACATTTTGAGATACATGGCAAGATACACTTGGACAGTATTTTGAGTTTACAATGCACAGAAAGTATAATGGCTACTTTTTAACCCCATCTTATAAATTTATAAATTCACAACAGTGGTTATAGAGTAATTTGGCATTTGCTGACCAATGTTATTCCCTTATTTGTAACTATCTAGTTTAGATAAATTACCCATTACAGTAAATATTACCATTGCTGTTCTCTGCTTCAGCACGCATGCAGGACACCGGCCCTCGAGGACCAACTTTAGACACCCCTGATCTAAACACTTTGTTTTTACATGTTTAATCCATTGTAGAAATATCTGCAATAAATGCATTTCTAAATTTTGTATTTTATATTTTAAAACTAAGTAAAGAGTAGAGAACGCTGCAAAGCGCTGGCAATGATTTTTTACATGAATATGTGTAGGAAGCTTTTAATGGAGGTTCAACAGCAAATAAATATCTTATTATTACCGCTTTCACTGCATATTGGATTTCCAGGACTACAGTTGAGAAGATTAATAATTTAAATATTAGTTGTAATTTAAGATCTTAAAAAGTGTTAGTATTGTTTATTGTTTTATGGTTTATCCTTGGGAAAATCTAAATGTGATTGCTAGAGCTTCAGCTAATGTGTTGCTTTCTGGCACTAGGAAGCTTGGGATGCTATCAAATTAATTGCTTTCAAATCCCACTTAACAAAAGCAAATTTAATTTGATTACTGGTTGTATTTCCTGATTTGTATGTGAACACACACAGAAATTTATTAGCCATTCTTCCATTTACTTACACACGTACCATAAATGAGTGGGATATGCTTTGCATTAAATAGTATTAATAGCTCTATTCACGGGGGATGCTCTAAGCCGCAAGCTTTGGGAAAAATTGACCTTCTGTGGTCTTAATTGTACCAGAGGCTCAACACTGCCGTGACATTTAACTGTGCTCCAGTCTTAATTCTTATCGTTTTATTCTAGTGTTTTGCTGACATTTCAGTAGGAGGCAGCTTTGGAGGAAAGATGATTGGTGCCTCTTTGGCGCTTTGAATAAATAAGCGCATTTGTTCCCATTGTTTGAGTTTTCAGTCTCTTTCTCTGCCTTGCATACAGTATTGAGAGAGTTCGGTTCATAGTAAGATGGGAAATACTATGGTAAAAAACTTACAAGGAAGCATCTTGATAACTTTATCAATTAGCAACTGGAAGTTTCTGATTGTTTACTATGTAAATTAGAAAACATGGATTTTCAAATTGGGCTGCACGGTGGCGTTGTTGGTAGCACTGTTGTCTTGCAGCGAGAAGGTCCTGGGTTCAAATCGCCGCCTGGGGTCTTTCTGCATGGAGTTTGCATGTTCTCCCCATGCATGCATGGGTTCTCTCCGGGTACTCCAGCTTCCTTCCACAGTCCAAAAACATAACTGTTAGGTTAATTGGTCTCTCTAAATTGGCCAGAGGTATGCATGGTTGTGTGTCTCTGTGTTGCCCCGTGATGGACTGGAGACCTGTCCAGGGTGTACCCCACCTCTCGCTCGTAGACTGCTGGAGACAGGCACGAGCTCCCCCACGACCCTGTAGGGAAGAAACAGGTAAAGAAAATGGATGAATGGATTTTCAAATAAGACCTAATAAATGAGCCTTTTAACAGTTTCTTCTTCAGCCGGCTAGCACCAATCTTTCTCCTTAGTCCAAAACAAATAAACATATAAACAAAATATTCTTCTCATGGCTGATAAACATTGTTTAGCTCGAAAAATATATGAACCGATTGTCATAAAAAAAATCTGCTTCTTTCTTATAAACATAAGCAAGGGTCTACTTGTTAGATTGCAGATGGTGGAGTGACTCTCACCCGTTTGGTCAAAACAGATTCATTAGAAGACTCATGAACTATGGAAGGAGCTAATTTGAATAGCTGTTAGCATGTGCATAGGTGAACTTGTGTGTGAATGTGAATAAGCATGTTCTTGTGAGGGCACTTGTCAAGTCTCTTTGCTTTAGTGCTACTTTGTTAAGAGGCTGAAGTAATTAGCTGAGAAAAATGGAGGGCTTTTCACTAGCAGCTGCAATTACTGCTTTCTGTACCAGGACTGAATGGATAAATGGATGGAGGAAGGAGTGATGTACAGTATTAGATGAACAGGGCCGGATAAATAAAGACTGGGTTGGCTGTGGATGTTTTTGGTGAATAAATGAAAATAATTGTCTGTGGATGCTTAGGTCCGTGAAATATGTGTAAAAAAGAAAGTCTAAACTGATCAAAGAGTAAAACATTGAAAGATTTTACTTTTCTTTCTAAATGATTAAATATGATAATAAAGCCATGATTTAGCCAGGATGGTCCCATGAGATTTAGCATCTCTTCTACTAGGCAGTCCTGGTCAATAAGTCACTGACATTACACACATACACACAAGATATTTGTTTCTGTCCTGGCACCCGGTTTTCATTATTTATAATGTTTTAGGCCAACACCCTTAGTTCATTGTGTCCTGCAGGGGTCTGTCTTAGAACCACTACTTTTCATTCTCATTATCAATAATGTTGACCATGACGTCACTACTTAAAATTTCCGTTTTTAGACTGATGATACAGTAATGTATAGTTCAGCACTCTACCTGGCTGTTCAAATTCAAAAATACTTTATTAATCCCAAAGGGAAACTAAATAGCTACACTTAAGGACAGTTGACTTCTAATGCATTTCAGCCACAAGCAGAAAGCATAATTTTAAATTCATACTCTTAATCACATATTCTGCCTTTTAATTCATTTAAGAGCTGATTTCTTTATTAAATGACCTGGTAATCAAAGATATGATCCCTCTGAATATAAAAAAGGACTGTTTGGTGACGTGGAGACAGAAACATCTGGCTGTTGATGTTTTGCCTGATTGATTTTGGCGTAAATACTAATTGCGTTTTTGTCTTTTGATTGTTGTAACTGGGTTGGTTTTAATCTTTACTTCTGCCTCTTTTGCCCAGGACTCTCTTGAAAAATACATTGAAATCCCAGAATTTTTTTTTTCTGCTGAAATAAAGGTCAAATAAAATGCATAAAAACAAGAATGAATCCATGATATGGGTTTTCAGACCAGTGAGCAAAAATTTCATTATTTCTATTCCTGGGAAATATTAAAACTTAGTGGGAGGAAAGATCAACAAGTATCATGGGATTCTGCAGGAACACGGAGTTCTGCCAGAATAAAGACAATTTAATTCAATCCAATTCAGTTTATTTATATAGCGCCAATTCACAACACATGTTGTCTCGAGGCACTTTACAAAACTCAGGTACATACATTCCACTTAATCCTAATCATTGAACAGTGCAGTCAGATTCAGTTATTTATTCAAATTGGATAAAAAGTTTTTCTATCTAAAGAAGCCCAGCAGATTGCATCCAGTCAGTGACTTGCAGCATTCCCTCCTCCCGGATGATAAAGACAATCCTGACTAATTCTGGCATTTAGTTTCCTGGAATTCATTTTTCCAGCGCTCATTAAAGGTCCAACCACAACATTTTAATCAGGTAGAGAATTAGACTTTGATTCCTTTCCTTTTCAGCTGCTGTTCTGTAGCTTAACTGCTGTTTTCAATTCTTATCCTGTCTATAAACTCATTTTTATTCAAGGTTTGGCTATCAGACAGATTACCTACATTACATTTGACTCCAGTACATTTTAGTAGACAGAGGAATTCTTGGTTGACTTGAATCATTAGCCCTCAACAGCCATGCCTGACTCTTGGTATCAGGTGTTTTAGTTCATATTTGTGTTGTTGCAGTTTGACCAAATATCTCTACTTTAATGTAACTTTGCAAAGTTTAAACTAAAGACATTGTGTAATGTCTTGGTTTCTGTTGTTGTTTAGTTTCAGGGAGTAGGGGCTTTTTCTTGGCAACCTTTCCAAACAATAGTTGTCTTATTCTTTTTCTAGTTGCACTGGCATGCTATAAAATAATAACCAAATTTGCAGAGGCATCCAATCCTTCAGAGTTTGGTAACTGTCTCTGATGGGTTATGAGTGATCTTTCTCTCTTTAAACTGGTTTTCAGTGGCCTTATCACATCCCCTGGATTGATGGACAGTGAAAGTTGCCTCTCTAAACTACTTGCTGATGTCTTTCCCCCCTTGGGGGTGTGTTAACCAAGTTAACCAACTCTTCACAGAGTTAGACTTATATTTGCATACTCAGGCTACTGATCTGTTATTCAGGTTCAGCAACTGACTTCTAGGTACCTTTTAAGTAAGAGTCCCAGTCCCATGTTTTATCCTTGATGAAAATCAGATGTATCCATGTCAAGTGTATATTTGATAGCTCTGTAGATCTACAGTCCTGAAAAGATAACCAGTGTTGTTCCTTAACTTGTTTTTCTTTATTATTATCTGGTGTTTAAATAAAATTAACATTTTAAAAGTGTGACAGAATTGTTTGTTGTGTTTTGTTTTTGTAACTGTGACCTTAAGAACCCTTCAGATTATTCATACCCCGGACACATTTAGGTTTAAATTAATCTTTTTATTTGATCAATGTATGTTATCTGACTGGAATTAAGATTCATGTTTTGGAGTGGCCCAGCCAGAGTCCCGACTTAAATCTGATAGAAAATCTCTGGAGGAGCTAAAGATTAGGGTGATGGTCAGGAGGCTTTCCAACCAAGAGTTGGAACTCATTGCAATAGGTAAGTTGTCAAAATACCAGTGGAAACATGCAAAAAGCTAATCAGCAATTATTGGAAGGGTTCAATTCAGTTTCAGTTCAGTTTATTTATATAGCGCCAATTCACAACACATGGCGTCTTAAGGGTTTGATTGCTGTAATGCCAGTAAAGATTTTTCCATTGTGTTGAGAAGGGTATAAATAATTTTTGACACCCTATTTTCTATTAAAATAAAAACAATTAAACTGATACTCATTTTACATTGTCTTTGTTTTGAGAGATGCATGTCCCCTTTCCTACCAGAAATAAACTTCTTATTTGGAATAGTACTCGTACTCGTCGTCTTCCGCTTATCCGGGACCGGGTCGCGGGGGCAGCAGATTCAGCAGAGACACCCAGACGTCCCTCTCCCCATACACCTCATCCAGCTCCTCTGGGGGGAGCCCAAGGCGTTCCCAGGCCATAGTCAGTCACAGTCAGGACATAGTCGCTCCAGCGTGTCCTTGGCCGTCCCCTGGGCCTCCTCCCGGTGGGACGTGCCTGGAACACCTCCCGAGGAAGGCGTCCAGGAGGCATCCGGTATAGATGCCCGAGCCACCTCAACTGGGTCCTCTTGATGTGGAGGAGCAGCAGCTCTACTCCGAGCCCCTCATGGATGGCCGAGCTCCTCACCCTATCTCTAAGGGAGTGCCCGGCCAACCTACGGAGGAAGCTCATTTCAGCCGTTTGTATCCGGGATCTCGTTCTTTCGGTTATGACCCAAATTTCATGGCCATAGGTAAGGGTAGGAACGTAGACCGACCGGTAAATAGTGAGCTTCGCTTTTCGGCTCAGCTCTCTCTACACCACAACGGACCGGCACAGCACCCCCATTACTGCGGCAGCCGCACCGATCCGTCTGTCGATCTCCCACTCCATTCTTCCCTCACTTGTGAACAAGACCCCGAGATACTTAAACTCCTCCATTTGAGGCAGGAACTCCCCTCCAACCTGAAGAGGACAATTTGAAATACAATTACTTTAAATCTGAATCTACCAGGGGTATGAATAATTTTGGCCTTAACCTAAAGTTAATACCAATAACCGGCCCATGCCTAGACCCTGTACCGATTGGATCAGCACAACTCTACTTTTAATTTATGTACAGTAAGGATGACCTTTAATGCACTGCTTTAACGTTTTAAATTTTGTTGTTTAGAAAGTATAAAATGGAATGTTTTGTCAATTTACAGGAGTAATTACCTGATTTTAGAGCCTTTTAATGGACAATAATGTTTTCAAATATTTTTTACAGTATGAAAAATATCAGAACCTTTTGGATCACGTCTGCAATGGAGGAATTACCGTTTTATGTCTATTAAGATAATTTGTAGTTCAGTGGTGCACTGTTCTGTTGTAAAACTACATATTTTAGTTTATAATTCCTTCCCCTTATATACAAATATTAATGTTGTACAAACACAGGCATTTAAAACATGACAGAGGACATGCCACATGCACAAAGGAAGAGTAGGGAGCAGTGTTTTAAGTGAGTCAGGACAAAGTGCTGGCTGAGCAGAAAGATATGACTGATAAAGGTTAGAACCAGCCACCCCTCATTCATTGATCTCTGTGAGGGTGGGAAGCAGAGCAGGAGGAAGGGATGAAGATGAGCTAAATCTTCTCTTGATTTACAGAAAGACAAAGGACAATTGGATTGAAAGACTAGTATTTAAAAGCGAGTTGCAGATGTGGTCGACATGATTTACGTTACGTTTGATAGATGCATAGACTTTAATAGGATGGTACTATGGGAGTAGAATAGTGATCCTGTCAGTGCTTTATGAAGATTATTTTGGTTGTGTGTTTATTGCTTTCTTGCTCCGTATATTTTGTCTGTCCTTTCTTTCTGGTCTGTCCCCAACGCTGGTCCTGAATTCATCACACATGCCTTGTTGCCTGAGTAGTTGCCTTAGTTTACTCAGTTTGAGTGAGGAGCTTTCATCCACCCATCAGGGGCATGAATTGGAGATTTATTTGGCTCTTGTAATACTTTGTTCTACCAAATATTTTTCCAGTGTGTAATTACTGAACAAATAACAACTGTAATGAATTTCAGTGAAAAGAATTTGCAGCGTAAGTTTGAATGTATTCATTTATGTATTTATAATTGTTTTAATCCATGCCTAAACATGTGGTTTAAAATCAAATCTACAGACTCAAAAACATGTTCCTAGACACCCATAAGCTTCTGCCACAATTCTAGCTGGATATTTGACCACTTTGCCTGGCCGAATTGGTGCAGAATATTTAGTCTGGTCGGCTCCCAGGCCTTTTAAAGCAAGGCGAGTGCATTTGTATAGCATATTTCAGCAAAAGTACAAATCAGAGTGCTTCATCTACAAAAAAATAAGGAAATTGGTGGATTAAGTATAATCCACCAATTTCTTGGCTGAGGTCAGGGTCATAAAAATTTAACTTTCCCTGATTTATCCTTTCCGGAAGCAGTTATGATGAGCCTTTGTGGTCATTGGGACATTTAAATTTAAACTATCTGGCCTGATTTGTCAATCTTATATGAAACAAAAATGGTTTAAACTGACATGAACAGTACAAGTACCGCCATGGTTCAAATTCCTTCTGGAAAAAAGATTTGGAGTACATCATAGATTGAGGTATTTGGTCACAGTGATAAAAACAATGATTGGGGAAGTCAAGGCTTTCAAACCTAAGAACGTGATACTAACTGACTTGCATGGTGATGGTAGCATCATGCTGTGTGGGCGTCTTGCTACGAAATGTAATGGTGCATTTCACTAAGTGGTTGGATTAATAAAGAAGGAGATACTGCCCCCTTAAGGGCAAAACATACTCGCGCATACTTGACTCCGTGAAGTCTGGACTCAAAGCAAACAGCCGCCGGACTTGTCTGCACAAAGCTAAATTTTTATGACTACGTATGCGTTGTCATACAATAAACTGCTCACGGGAAAGTTTCCACATGGAACTGTTTTATATGTGACACACTGCTCCATGCAGTTGGTCTGGGGTAGGCGCAGCATCACTGCCATTCTCTGCCCCGCTCTGACAGGTGTATTTCCCTTCTTCATCCCTAGTAATGTGGTATAATGCCTTTAATACCACCTTCTGTTTTTTGTTTTTTTTGTTTTTCCAAAGCTACATGGCAAATTAGCTTTGGTTCCCCGTCCGAAAACGCCATGGCAGAAATTGTGGGAAATCTAAGAACTTGTCACCAGAAATGTAGGAAATTGGACTCTTTAGCTTTATCTCTAATCAACAGATGGTTGAGTTTGTGCACAATTTGGGTTTTCCAACACAAAAATGACCTCAAACACACATCAGAACTGGTTTTGGAATGAATCAAGTTGGCCAACATGAAGCTTTCGGAGGGCTGACCTCAACCATACTGACTGTTTAAAAAACAGGGTGTGTGTTTTCAGCTTTTCTACGTTAAACTGTCCTTCCAGTTATGTTGCTGACAGTAAAACTCCTTTCATGTCAAACTTTAATTGCATTTAGTTTAATGTTTTCTCCTCATCATCTCTTTTGACTTCCTGTTTCAGCAGCTCTTTTGGATCGTCTTTATAGTTCATTAGAGTACTTTTCCTAAGCCAGAGGACTCCTGATTAAAGTCCACTGGGTTCCTTTTTGCATTTTGTGACAGAAGAGGAGTTCGACTAAGAAGCAGGAGGAAGGATAGAGATTTTAAATAAGTGAAGTTGAAGGAAGGGATTTCACAGCACTCATAAGAACCCTTTATTTAGTTTGAGCAGGGTTGGTTAATGAAGAGAAATGATTAAGTCTGCGCTGGAAGCGATGTAAGAACGAACGGTTGGGGAGATGAAGAAGGAAACAATGAAAGGGTGCCAGGAACAGAATCACAAAGAGAAGAAAGACTCACTTCACAGTTTGGACAAAGTTCTCTCCTTTAAGAAGTATACATCTACAACACACTCCCTGTCAATCTAAGGTCCTTTGATATCCTTGAAACAGCTCAAGTGAAAAGGACTGGACCACGGATCTTTTATGTGTGTGTTTCATTGTATCTGCGGAAAAGAGAGAGAGAAGGAGAACGCCTGAGTGTGTGTCAGTGCTGAAAGTGATGGGTGGTGTGTTTTATGGGCAAATTGAAGGGTCTGTTAAAAGGAGAGAGATGAGCCACTCTTACAGTGTGTGTGTGTGTGTGTGTGGGTGTGTATGTGTGTGCTTGCTCTCTCTCAGCATCAGTCTCTTCTGCTTGATTTCTGTGCTCTCCTCCCTGCCTCTCCCCTGCTCACTATGCCGTGAAATGGTTTTTCACTAGACCATTACCCCTACCAGGGCACTACTGTGCGGCCACAGGACTCTGTGAGTGAGAGGGAGTGTGTTAAGGAGTGTGTGCATGTGGGTTTGCCTGGAGAGAGGGAATGATGTGCGTGTTTGTGTAGCTGCACTTGAAACAGAAAGATTATGATTTTGTTTTGGGGTTTTTTTTCAGTCTGTGGTAAAGATGAGTTGTGTACACCTAGCAGTACCTACGTTTGTGTGTATCTGGCTGCATGTGAAGAGAATAGTGTGTTCCTTTGTACAGTGCCTTTCATATTTTGATAGTCCAACACAGGGTAGGGTGTAATAGTGGAGTTGAAAGAAAAATGACAAATACTTTTATACTCTTTTTTTTTTTTCAAATAAAAATCTTCAAAGTTTGGCATGCATTTTTATTTATCCCTGTTTTATTTTGATGCCATTAATATAAATCATCTACCTTCAGAAGTCACCAAGATAAAAAGGTGTGTTTTCTTGAATCTCAGTAACCATCCAGATTTTTGTGAAGACCTCAGAGGCTTCTTAGAGAACACTGGTAAACAAAAAGCATCATGAAGACCAAAATGAAACCAGTAAGGTCAGGGATAAAGAAGGTCCAGAGAGATTGAAAGCACTGTTAAGTTATTGTTAACACCATCCTTAGCTTTAAAGACTTCATGTATAACTGTTCAGTCCATAATAATAATAATCAGAGAAGAAGTCAAAAGACCCATGGTCACTCTGGAGGAGCTACAAAGAGCCCCAGCTCAGGTGAGAGAGTCTCTAGTCATGCATTCAACAAAGCTGACCTTTAATAAAGACTAACAATATTGATGAATTGTTGAAAAAAGTAATACATGTCCCCTCTGCACTTTGCCACAGCAAAAATGTCTAAAAGATAATCTGGTCAAATGAGATCAAGAATAAACATTTTGGCCTACACACAAAAAGCTGCGTGTGAAGGAAAACATCCTTGACATTGCCACAGTGAAACATAGTGGTGGCAATATAATGCTGTGAAAAAGCTTTATTCAGCAGGAACAGGGAAGATGGTTAGATGGAGTCAAAGGGTGGTGAAACACCTGAAACTAGATTAAACATTCACCTCCCAGCAGGAGAGCAACCCTAAAGGGGGAGTATTTAATACACTGCTGATTTTGCAGGTTTTCCCACTTGCTAAGCATGTAGAAGTCTTTCATTTTTATCATAGGTGCCCTTCAGCTGTGAGGGACTAAATCTAAAACAAAAATCCAGAAAATCACATTGTGTGATTTTGAAGTAATTCATTTTTATTTTATCGCATGACACCAGTATTTGATCTCCTAACAAACAGAAAGAATCCCGGCTCTTACAGGCCTGTTAGTTCTTCTTTAAGAAGCCCTCCTGTTCTCCACTCATTACCTGTATTAACTGCACTTGTTTGAACTCGTTATCTGTTTTAAAGACACCTGTCCACACACTCAATCAAACAAACTCCAACCTCTCCACAATGGCCAAGACCAGAGAGCTGTGTGAGGACATCGGGATAAAATAGTAGACCTGAACAAGGCTGGGATGGGCTACAGGACAATAGCCAAGTAGCTTGGTGAGAAGGCAACAACTGTTGGTGCAATTATAAGATGACGTTCAAGATGATGTCAGTCTCCCTCGGTCTGGGGCTCCATGCAAGATCTCACCTCGTGGGGCATCAGTGATCACGAGGAAGGTGAGGGATCAGCCCAGAAAAACACGGCAGGACCTAGTCAACGACCCGAAGAGAGCTGGGATCACAGTCTCAAAGAAGACCATAACACACTACGACGCCATGGATTAAAATCCTGCAGCGCACGCAAGGTCACCCTGCTCAAGCCATGCATGTCCAGGCCGGTCTAAAGTTTGGCAATGACCATCTGGATGATCCAGAAGAGGAATGAGAGAAGGTCATGTGGTCTGATGAGACAAAAATAGAGCTTTTTGGTCTAATCTCCACTCACCGTGTTGGGAGGAAGAAGAAGGATGGGTACAACCCCAAGAACACCATCCCTACCGTGAAGCATGAAGGTGGAAACATCATTCTTTGGAGATGCTTTTCTGCAAAGGGGACAGGACGACTGCACCGTATTGAGGGGAGGATGGATGGGGCCATGTATCGGTAGATCTTAGCCAACAACCTCCTTCCCTCAGTAAGGGCACTGAAGATGGGTTGTGGCTGGGTCTTCTAGCATGACAATGACCCGAAGCACACAGCCAGGACAGCTATGGAGAGGCTCCGTAAGAAGCATCTCAAGGTACTGGAGTGGCCTAGCCAGTCTCCAGACCTAAACCCAGTCAAAAATCTTTGGTTGAAGATGAAAGTCCGTATTGGCCAGTGACAGCCCCGAAACCTGAAAGATCTGAAGAAGATCAGTATGGAGGAGTGGCCCAAATTCCCTGCTGCAGTGTGAACAAACCTCGTCAAGAACTACAGGAAAAGTCTGCTATCTGTAGTTGCAAACAAAGCTTTCTGTACTGAATAATAAGTTTCGCTTTTTGATGTATCAAATATGTATGTTATGCAATAAAATGCTAATTAATTACTTAAAAATCACACAATGGAATTTTCTGGATTTTTGTTTTAGATTCCGTCACTCGTAGTTGAAGATTACCTATGATTAAAAGTTAAAGACTTCTACATGCTTTGCAAGTGGAAAACCTGCAAAATCAGCAGTGTATCAAATATTCCACTGTAAGGTTTAGAATCTGATTTAGAGTTAGTGGCCAGACATGAAAATTATGTTCAGAGATGTTCTCCTTCTGATGTGAGCTTGAATTAATTGGCTCAGACAAATGGGCGAGAAGTTTAGTCTCTACAAGTGCAAAGCTTGAAGCTGTAATCAAAGCAAAAAGTGGTTCTAGAAATGTTTGGAAGTAATGGCCATTTCCCTCCTGCTTCACAATTATGAGGTACTTTCTGTTGGTCTATCACATCAAAACCAAGTAAAATACATTAAGGTTTGTGGTTGTAATGTGACAAAATGTAAAACGAAACTTATGGGGTATTTATACTTTTGCAAAGCAACGTATCTCATTTGTCAGTGTTTGACTTCTCATTTTTTTTTCCTCCAAAGCAAAACAAGTGATTTGAATCCTTCAAACGTAATGATCATACTTTATGTTCAGTGGGTAGAACTTAGCACTGAATCTCATTTACCTAGTACAGCCTGAGGCTTCCTTCACAAACCGACATTTGAAATCTAAGTGTGTTTTTTATTAGATATTTTATTTGAATAGGTTCAGCTTAACTTGCCACAGACAATAATTAATTTGTTTTCTTGAATTTAGCCGCGCTCAACCTACAAATTAGTTCACAAACCCACTTCGTGTTGGTTCTAAAATTTAACTGGTTTAGTTTTTAATGTTCAGAAAAGCTATTTTAATTAATATGCATTCTACAAATTTGAATAAAGTTTCTGTTAAAATATTTCTTGCACCACTTCCTGTAAACTTGTTTGCATTTTTAACTTGTTTTCCTCACAACTTTTCTATGGCTTCACCTCTTCGTCATTTCTCGCAGCCTCCACCACATGATGCAACTCATTCATCCGCTCATCTCTCCTCATCTCGAGTTCCCCCTTTAACATCTTGTTTAAATTGTGCCGTTAATATCATTTTCACCTCCCCACTCCGCCGCCCTTGTCTTCACCTCATTCACTCTCTTGTTTTATAAGTCACCTCTCATCTCTTTCCTCTTCCTTTGCCCCTCCTCAACAGCTTCATAATTTCCCTCCTCCTCTGTAACTCATTTACTCCAGTCTCATTCACTACACCTCTCTTTCCTCTGTTCTTCTCCATTTAATGCCTTTTCATTTCTCAGCTCCATACCTCTATTCACTCTTAATATCCCGCAGTTTCTTTACCTGAGATATTGAAGCCATAAAGACTGGTGTTCAAAAGAAAGCAGGGCCAGCAAATCTGATTTTTATGCCTCCTGGCATCATTCCCATGAATACAGATAGAAGAGGAAAGGCAAAGAGGGAGAGCAAGTGGCTCGGCTCTTTGATATCAAAATCTCAGAGTGCTGTGAAAGAAGGAGCACCGGGCTTTCTTTAAAACCCCCAACTTTTTGTCTCCACCACACCTCACCTCATATTGTGTACTCTTAAATTTATTTCCCTCTGTCCTTCTTTCTTGTGCTGTGATTACAGTGCTATACAAATGTATTTTATTAGATTACAACCTCAAACTTCAATGGATTTTATGTCATCAACACAAAGTAGGAAAGTGATAAATGGTTTTCAATTGTTTATTTACAAATAATGATCTAAAAGTGTGGCGTGCATATGTATTTTGCCCCCTTTATATATGTATAATCCAGAGCAACTATTTGCTTTTAGGAAACTACAAAGGTATATTTTAATCTCAGTATAAATACAGCTGTTTTGTGAAGGCCTCAGACATGAACAAACAGCATCAGGAAGACCAAGAAACACTGCAGACAGGTCAGGGAGAAAGATGTTGAAAAATTTAAGCACACTGCTTCCATAGTGCAACATGGTGGGGGTGGCATCATGCTGTGGAGATGCCCTTTCTTTAGCTGTTACAGCAGGGAAGCTGGTTAGAGATGGTAGGAGCATGGGTCTACATACAGGGCAATGCTACATTACAAGCTGAGACTGTATTAAATTGACTGAGGAAGAGACTGAGGGGGCTAAGAGCATCCCACATGTTTCTGGATTTAATTTTTAGAGTGTTTTGATTATTAATTATGCATCATTATCCTTCCACTTCACAGTTAAACGCTACTTTTTGTTGTTTATTCCATACATTGCCAATAAAATACCTTAAAGTTTGCAGATTTTAAGTTACAAAATCTAAGTAAGATTTCGGTGGGTGTGAATATACATGCATAGCTCTCTAAGTGCAAGTTGTTAGTTTTACAAACATCATCCATGTACATTTTGGGTAAAATAACTGTTCTACTTTGACAAAAGTGCAGTTAAAATCCATTTAATGAGCACCAAGACCCGTTTTTGTGTATGTCTGCGTGTGTTTGGCCAGATAAAGTATGTTGATGTTTTGGGTTTAGCCGACTTCATTTGGGAGCGCAACGGCAGCTGGAATCCCTCTGCTGAATAGACCGGAGTATTCTCTGAGAGAAAGATTGTGTTTGCATGAGAGGAAGAGGGGCAAAAAACGGGAATATGTGAAGAAGGAGAAAACAAGATGATGAGGGTTAAAGTGAGAACCAGTGAAAAGAGGAGGTAGGACAGATTGAACTGTCAGCAGTTTGGATTAATCTCTCCTTTCTTCTTTCAATATGGAGATGAGATGCAGCTCTCTTCATGTGAAACTAAGTGTGTGTGTGTGTGTGTCTGTGTGTGTGTTGTGTGAGAGAGAGAGACATAATATTTTGAAGTAACTTAATCTTGGAGGGGGACCCTTTCCATCCCCCCACACCAACAAACTTCAGAAGACCTAAATCCCTAAAAACTAGCCTTTGTTGCTCCTAAATCACCACAGTATCACAAGCACACCCAAACACGGAGAAAACGAGGGGCTTATGGTTGTGCATCGCACATACTTCCACACTCAGTTTTAAAGTTTGTTCTTACTTTAGGCCCAGGGACTTTTGGGTTTAATGCTGTACTAGTGAGATATCAGAAGTTTAGGATTTAACTATTTCCCCAAACTAATGTGCTTCTGTGTTCAGTTACCAGGCAGAGGGACAGATCCCCGTCTGACACCACGATATGAAGAGGTGGAGCGTCAGTATGCCTCCTTACCAAGGTACGACACTGTCTCCCTCCCTTTGTGAGAAGCTTCAGAACCCATCTCTGTTCTGCTCTATTCTTCCTCTGATTAAATCTTTGTGTTCTAGTTTTCTTCCCAAATGTCTCTGGACATTGTCTCAGATAGGGAGTCACCTTACCTATACTCTTGGGAAAACAAATATTTTTTGATAGGGCCAAAAGCCGATCCCTTATTCGGAAATATGCTTGCCCTCTTGAGTTTTTTCAGCTCTTACAAAAACTGTTGAAAGTCTTTTTGAATGCTTTGCTGTGTCAGCTAGATGAGCTCAATTCTAGTGGGCAAAAGCATATATAGCTTTTAGTCATAACTCTTATAGTTGTGGTAATAATAGGAGGTGGGGGGTATGATGGTATTAAATCATGAAAGTTTGGACACGATGATGAGCAGGAAGATTATGATATTGTTATTACGGTTAACTCTTGCTTTATGCTTTTGCACAGACCAATGAGGTTTTCATTTCTCCATTTTCTTGAGCTTCACAAAGTAGATTTTATGTTTATCTTTTTAATTATTATACAATTTTTATTATATTTTCTGTTTTCACTGCTCTAGAGGAAAATAGAATACAGTTTTTAAGTTTTTTAAATATTGCTTTTTATTGATATTATTGATTGTATTTGACACAATTTTTCAAAAAGGTAGAAATTGATTAAAATCTTCTGGAAAATCTTGTTTGGCCTAAATTACCTGTTATATTTTTCTCCAAGGGCTATGTTTTTATCCAGGGAAGCTAGTTTTTCTTATTTTTACTTTATAATTTTTATTTATTTTTAGTTTTTGCCGAATTTACAACATTGCTTCTTTCTTTCTCAAAGCTGCAATTTTCTTTTTTTCCTTCTCTTATGTCCTCAGATTATTGTTTTCATCCAGTCACCCCCTTCAATCTCTCTCTTTTCCTGTTTGCTATTCACCCAATGTGATATCTTACTCTGATGCATATTTGCTATGTTCTTTGCCATATTTAAGCCGGATGCGGTAATGCATTTAAACAACCCTTTAATTGGCTTGAAACTACTGTATCCTAAGCACGCTACAAGCAGGGGAAGAAGGAACTTCAGTAGAAGGGAAGGGGTGTTGCTGTTCTTAGCTTCTTTTCACATTGTTGTACTTGCTGCTGACTACCAACACCTCTGCAGACTAGCAGATGCTTGTCGTTGTTTGTGTCTGTCAGTAAGAGTGAAATGGCAAGTTGAGCTAAAGAACAGAACTTTGGGACATTAAAAAGTTTATTGCCAGGTTCCCAACCCTGTTAAAATAGTGAGGGACGGGTATTTCGCACCTCTTTTGTCAGTGTTTGTGTCTGTGTGTGTGTGTCCAAGATAAAGAGGGAGGGTGTATCTGCACGGGTGATGGCTTTGGCAGATGGGGGTGTGAGCAGTGATGATAGTTTTGAAGTCTGGCTTTGGTATCTGAAAAGCCTTGGGAAATTGGACACATTTGCACACACTGGCATACTTTACGTCCTGCATTCCTGTTTCCACTTAGAAACTCGTGCTGCTATTTTTACATACTCCTCCAAATCCACACATATGTATCAACACTTGTTTTATGATGCAGATCTGACTGAAGAGTCATATATTCCAACATCTAAATATTGCCTACCATGACTTGGCTGTCCACCCACCTAAACTGACTGGCCATGGCTGCTGGAGAGCATTAATCTGAGAAGCAACCAAGACTACCATGCTAACTCTGAAGGAGCTGCAGAAAACCACAGCTCAGGTGTGAGAATCTGTCAACAGGACACCCATCAGACACCCATAACAAGAAAGCCAAAAGCTAGCCAAAATAAGTTAATGTTTGTACGGAGGAAATATAACATTGCACATCAATCTGGAGTCACCATCCCAAAGTGAAGCATGGTGGTGGCAGCATCATGCTGTGGGACAGTCCTTGAAGAAAACCTGTTAGAGGCTGCAAAATACATTCAACTGAGATGGAGGTTCACCTTCCAGCAGGAATAGCCACAATGAAATGGTTGAGAATAAAGCATATTCGCATGGCCCAGTCAAAGTACAGACCTAAGTTTAACTGAGGATCTGTGATGAGACTTAAAAATTAATGTTAACAGATGATATCCATCAAGTATGACAGAACTGAAGTAATTTTTTAAAGAACAATGGGCAAGATGTCCAGGTTTTAGATGCACAAAGACATAACATATCCTAATAGTCTTTCACCTATAATTGCCATAAAGTATTAGATTGTAGTTAAATAAAATCTGAAAATGTTCTAGCTGCTTAAATACTTTTTCAAAACAAGTGCAATGCCTACTTACAATAAAAGTCCTCTAGAGAAAGAAAACTGAAATATCAAGTTTCTGTTCCCATGTTAAGTTAATCAAGAATAACAAATTATTCCAGCATCCAAAACGGGCGCAGAAGTAAATCATATTTTGTAACCACACCCAAGCTGTTGACCTCATGAAAACATATTATTTTTCCACCTGACTAAAGTAGAAATAGCTGGAAGGCCATGTGTATCTAGTGTCTGCATGTACACCTGTGTACGTTATGGGTGGCTCCTAAGTCCATGTTCCACAGTTGCTGTTTTGAGCATTTCTATTATTTCCAAAAAAGTCCTCAAATAGCTTTTGGGCTGCTTAATCAGGTTCCTTTGACTCAACATCAGTTAACATTAGTGTCCAATAGATTGAGTTAGTAGGTGTGAATTTCTTTGTGCATGTGTGTGTGTGTGTGTGTGTGTGGCTGGGAGACAAGGTTTTGATGGCTCTAAAATTAAAACATGACCCTGCAGTGGATGAGGTTTCCCTGCCTAAAGCGCAAACGCTTCACCACATAAACTGTCAGCAAATGTCACTGCTTGAAATAGATAGGTGGTCTGTTTTAGGGTAAACTGAATATTTTGCTGACCCATAAAACTGTTCACTCTTTTACTACTGAATTCAGAAGATAAGGACTCTAAAGTCAAATTCATGTCTCTTAGTGCTTTTAAAATTAATGCATTAATATGTTCAAAAACACTTTTGAATAAAGAAACTGCAATGATTAGTGCCAAAATTAAAAAGGACGAATGGTTAAAATGTTATTAAATAACCTTTATTATTAAACGTAGTTTCTCAATGCCTCACTGTTGATAAATTAACAGTTGTATTGCACTAAATGAAACTAACTGCAGTAAGAAGCCTTAAGAGTGATGGTTTATCATTAATTATTCTTACAAAGAAATTACTTTAGAGTTTTATTCTACCCAGAAGTTGAAGAATTTCCATGTTCCAGGTTGGAGAAACTCTCCCTTAATGTCAAAACTCTGTCGGATGTTTCCTACAAACATAGATCTCAAAATTCAATACTCCACGTTTAAAAATCTAAGAGTAGTTTCTGTGATTAAGTTTGACTTTTTCTGTTTCTTTAGTTTTTTCCCCCTCATGAAACGTTGTGTCTTGTTAAATTATACACAGAGTGCTGCAGGACGTCTGATTCATCTGTTTTGAATTTCAAAGAAATCATTGGTGAGACTACTACCACTAATCTCTACCCGCTACTAAATATTTAATGACACTTTACTCAGACGATTCTGATTATAATAGCCAAAATGTGTTGGTATAACAGACAAAGCAAACATAATCCAAGACAAATATAATGCAATGTTGAAAGCAAAAACAATTGTGATTTAAATATTAATGTGCCGGTGACATAAAATTTTTGTTATAAATCCAATTACATTTATGGAAAGGACACATTTTTAGATATTTCAAAAAGTAAATTCTTGCTGCCGAAATGAGCTGTTGGTGAGATATATGGATATAAATTTCAATAAAAATGCACTTCCAGACTACTCCTTTGCGCTCTTTTATGACGTAGAAGGGAAACCTCGGCACGTAAACTGACAACTACAACACAGACAGCAGCAAAGAATCTGATATTTCTTTAGATATATTTCAGTCACCATCAGAGAGAGACAAAGCAGAGTCAGAAGAAGAAAGTCCGCTTTCATCAGATGATGCTGCGGGGGGGCAGACGGCCATCTAATTCAACCAGAGTCTATTTTTGCCGGATGCCGCAGCACGGCTGGAGTCAATATCCCTGAATCATACCGCACCACCAGGAAACAGAACCAGCACAACATCCGAATGCAAAATTTATCATAAAAGGTTTTTTCCATACTATGTTTCCCACCCTGGACAGGTCACCAGTCCATCGCAGGGCAACACACAAACAACCATGCACACACTCATTCATACACTGAAGGGCAATTTAGAGAGACCAATTAACCTAACAGTCATGCTTTTGGACTGTGGGCAGAGCACGCATGCACAGGGAGAACATGCAAACTCCATGCAGAAAGACCTCCAGCCGGGAATCGAACCCAGGACCTTCTTGCTGCAAGGCAACAGAGCTACCAACTGCGCCACCGTGCAGCCCATTGTGTAAAGGTGTTTTGCCTAAATGTTAAAGATGTAGATTTTCATGATATTTGAGAAAAGAAAGGGCACAATGCTGTGACCCTTCACATGAAATCCCCTACAGTCTCCTCTCTCTGCCTTTTCATGAAATTACCTCTCCATCCTTTTCATTAGCATCTCCCTGTTTTTCACTATTTTCCCATACTTCTCCTTTTCCATTCTGCCCGCTCCCAGAGCGTTCATTATTCTGAAACAAAGGAGCCGATTGAGAGTTAGAGAGCCTCTTTATATCTTTGCCTATGTGACTGCCAGAAACATTTAAAGGCATTTGCAGTAGTTTGTTTAGAACTGTTATTAATAAGATACGGAGTTTTATTGCTAGGCTACATCTTTATACAAGTTAGTCTAACCAAATTGATGGATAAAGCTTTTCTGTTTAGATCTTCTGGTTTTGAGCAGAGATACACCAACCGTTTATAAAACAATGAAAACATTTTCATGACAGGAATGTTTCAGATTGATGGAACATTTTGGAGTAAAAGTGCATGATTTGTGGCTAAATGTAAAAAAATATTTTCCCTTTGCCATTAGTCTTTCTGCTGTGGAAATCCTTTGCAGTTATTGCCTGAAAATACTTGGAAAAAAATGCTAAAACCACAATTTTTTATTATCTCTATATAAAAAGATCTTTAAAAACAAATGTGGCTCCACAGCAGCAGGTTGCACACTGCTGTCTTTCTGAATTGAAGTTGGCCCTATGGGTCAAAACACAATAACAAATTTTATTTCAGCTATAACAGTCATTATTGGAAGCATCTGGTCTTCACCCACTGCTCCACTGTGCTTCTTCCAGAAGCTTGTTAAGGCATTGCTCCTGTTTTCAGTGTTGCTTTTGTAGAAAAAAAAAGCACCTGCATCAATATTAAAGTCCATTGGTCCATGTTGTTTCAAAGCACTTCACCTTTTCAACAATACCCCTTTACTCTGTCATATATACGTTATATATACGTTTTTCATAGGAAATTTATTTTAGAAAATATGAAGGAAAAGAAAAGTGTCTGGAAATTAATGATTCTCAGTCATTTCATCTTCCTTTAGCTTTTTGAGATCAAGCAGCACCACCTGTCAAATGTTTGATCTCAAAACAGCAGCAAGTACAACTCCTTGGTTAGGAAACGTCTCCCCCATTAGCCTGCATCCATTGTTTATGGTACTGGCAAAACAATGGCAGCAGTCCCCACCACAACCATTAGAGCTACGAGGTTTAGCTCAGGATTGCACCACAAATCCTGGGAAGGCAGCTAATGCAGCACACCTGTCCCTTTGTCATCCGCAGTGAAGGATGTTAGTGGCCAGCATCGCTAAGATGTCCAGTTAGATTCTCAGATGCTGTTATGGATATTTTTTTAAATCACAGCAATCTTTAACTAGCAGGTATACATAATGCATGTGTATTTGGATCCTGTTATTCAAGATAAACAAGAAAAAAATGTGTTGTAGTTGTCTCCTAGCTCACACCATGTCAGTTCAGTCAGCTGGACCTCCTCCTCAGCCACTAGCCATGTAGCTTTTCATCTATTACAAGCCATCCTTTATGTTTCAGACACCACTTAAGGTTATCCTAATGCCCATATAGACCTACCAAGTAGGTCACTAATCTAATCATAAACCTTGTTTATTTTGTGGAATTTAGAGGCCGCTGTGAATACTTGTGCAGTAATTCCCCAAAAAACTGCTTAAATAGCTGTTCAGGAGTAATTATAGTTACATTCTTTTGTTTCAAGTGTAAAAGAACAGTGTCATGATAAGTTTCTATCCATTGTTCATACCTGCTTCTCTTTGCAGGGTTGAGGGGGGGTTGGTGCTATCTCCAGAGGTCACTGGGCAAGGGGCGGGCTACACCCTGGACAGGTCAATAGTCCATTACAGAGAAAGACAGAGACACACAGGACTATCAACCATTACGCACACACTCATACATAAAGACAATTTAGGGAGACCAATTAAATTAACAGTTTAGTTTTTTGACTGCGGGAGGAAGCTGGAGCACCTGGAGAGAACCCATGATTCACGGGGAGAACATGCAACCTCTGTGCAGAAAGACCCCAGTCCGACATTTGAACCCATGACCTTCTTGTAGCAAGGCAACATGTTACTAACTGCATCACTGTGCAGACCTCAAACAATTTCCCTATTTTTGATTTTATTTTTTGGCAAATTGTTTTTGTTTAATTAAAAACAAAAACTGCAGGTCCCAGTTCTAATTGTTATTTTCTCTTCATAAAAAGAGGAGGCTGTTTTAATAACCTTTGATTGGCTGTATAGATTTGTAAGACTGGTAAAAATGTTTAGCCTGTATAAAAATATCAAAGTGACAGAAAATGCAGCAGCCTATCAAAAACATTGCTGGAAAATGAAAGTTATCCATGCAGATAATTGTGAAACCAGTCTGCAAAGATTAAACTAATGAGAATGAAAAACTCTCTTGGGGGATTAAAGATGTAAATTCCCTTGTTTAAACTTTGTGAACTTTGAATGTGTTTGAATGAATGTATATTTGTTTGAATGAACCTCAGTGACCAAGAATGTGCATGCCCATGTTGATAATGAGCAACAGCATCTTGGTGTGTGTGTCTATGTGTGTGTGTGTGTGTGTGTGTGTGTGTGTGTGCCTGCACTGGTTTATTTCAATTATTCTGGGGTCAGTTGATGGCTATCAGAGTTTGTGTATGGCTAACATTAGCAGGTTATGCCCCATGTGTGCCTCATTCATGACCCACTTGCACATTCTTTCTTTGAGTGTGTCGAACACACACACTCAATGTTTTCATTACACAGCAATGCCGAAGGAAAAGGGGAACAACATGCAGATTTTAACTATATAAAAGATGTTATCGTGAAAATATTGACTGTGAAGATTTTATCAAGAAAGAAAAAGTGAAGGAAAGAAGTGATATCAGCTCACATGTTTTGTATCTGCAGATTGAAGCCAGTCCTGAAGCGTTTTTGCTTTTATGTCTCATATTAATGAGTCTATTTTCAAACAAAAACAACAAAAAAATATTTTGAAGACCTGATCACTGGACAGCTAAGACACAATTAAGTGAAATATGTGAAAACGTTGAAGGAAAAAGGATCCACAAGGCATCTAAGCAGATAAAAGAGCAGTCTTCAACTGAAATTTGGGTTTGAAATTGTTGTTGTTTTTCCAGTAAAGAGGAGAACGTCAGGAAAAATCTAGCTTGGTGGTCTAACAAACCAGCACCACATAGGGGGAATTTAAAAGAGCTTTACGTATGTTTCATACTTTCAATATTAAAGATTTTTATGTCTCTGTAGTAGAATTGCCCTGTAAACTACAGGGACTAAGCTTCACCTAAACCCATTATCTTGATCTCTATGGAGTTACATCAACATTCAGCAGGTCAAGATACTTTACTGATCCAAATTGCCTAGCCAGACATCCTTTTTAAATTTGTCCTTGTTATGACTTTTATTCAATTAAAAGACCCAATCAGAATTGTTTTCTAGAGGTCTGGAGAAATTGTCACTTCCTTATTATAATTTTAATTTATTCTTTTTTAATTAGAGTGCAGATGTTTTAACTGAGTCTTGTGTTTCATATTGCACCAGTTTCTGCCAGTCTCCTTCACAGACTGCCAGTCTTTTTTACTTCGCTCCCTCTGCCTCTCAACCGCTCATTTTTATTCTTGCTGAACTTGGGGTGAAAAGGACATTTTCGAATCATTTCAGCCTGCCAATGCAGAGAAATTAAATGGGAAAGTCTCTTGCTCTCTTGAGAAGACCTCCCATCCAGGCCTGAGAGTTTCCCAGACCACTTTACCACTGCTGCACAATCAAGCCCATTGTTAAGTTGTTTCTCCATGTTTCTCTGGAATCATTGAGACCCTGATTGTTTGTTAGTTATGCAGACAAAGTTGTATATTGTTATGGGAATGGAAATAGCTTTTCTCAATGGGTTCAAACATAGACTTTTAAGTTTTTTGAAAAGATAAATCAGCTGCCTTAGTTTAACCGATCATCTCATAAGTGTTTTTACCATCAAGCTCAGAGCAAGACAAAGCACAAGCATGTGCAGGACAGACCAATTCATTAAATAGCATGAGAAAGGATTAAAATTCAATAAAAAAAGTATTTTCCAGTTTACGATCAGTAGATGTGCAACAACGTTTGGTTTTTAGACAAAGATAATTCAGTTCTGCAAGATAATAATATAAAATCTTTAAAAATGAAACAAATAGGGATTTTTGTGATGATATACCAAAGATACATATATTATCACCGTGATGTTTTAGTTTTGAATCAAACTTTGAGTTCAACAGATAAGCCATGAGTATCAGTAGCCTCCATAACAGCAATATTGAAAATTAGAAAAAAAATAAAATAAATTAAACCTAATAGAGTTCCTCACATTTTACAACAGAATTGTTGTGCAGAATGCATCACTGTGTCAGGACTTGCGAAATAGAGGACCCCGGAATGCAGACTAGCAGGCAGCGTGATGGTAAGTGGAAAAAGATTTAATGGAAAAAAAACAAAAACTCACTCACAGATGAGGCAGGAACAAAACAGAAACAGGCTGGCGAGACAAGCATGGCATGGTCCAAAAAGCAAGACATGAGCATGATCTGTAAACAAGACATGATTTGAGAATGTTTCCGCGATGAATAACTGAACAGGTGTGTATACATGGAGTGTGAACCAGGTGAAGTAAGGAGTAGAGGCTGACATTTCGGGAATCCCACGGGGAATCCCGTGGGATGGGAGAGAGTATTAGTAAAGATCACGTAATTGGGACTGTACAGGATAAAAAAATGAAGGGGAGCAGACGGGAGCGGGAGCTAACCAATAGGAGGGAAAATAAACTAGGATCAATTGTCTTTGGAAATGTAAAACTGAGACTTTGTTATAAACTTTAAGAAAAAAAACTTGGATCCACGCCGCCATTGTGTAGTTTTTTTCCAAGAAGCATATACTATAATGCGAGTCAAATGAACTACACGACCCACAAGCCAACAGTGCTTCTGATCGATGTTTTCCACCTGTGTTCAGAATGGAGGGAGCAAACGCAGGTGGAGAAGTGGACGTGGTAAAATTGGATTTGCAACGTAAAGTCAGAAGTTAGGACTTATCTATTAAACTCACAGAGCTGACAGGAAAGTGGCAAATATTACCGAAGTTCAGGAGAGTTGAATGCAGCGGTGTTAACACGCAGTATGCTGCTTGTAAAACGTGTTTAGTCGTAATCTAATAAACCAATGATTAAGGCACACTAGTAAGGAAAATTCTAGATTGAATCAGCCCTGCATCTCTTCATTCGTCAAACGAAAAGTACCATCACGTGTCAAGTCTCATCTGACCAACAAAATTACTCGCATATGCACTAAAGATTTAAGAGCCTTTGCCACAGTAGAGGGGAAATGTACGGAGGTACGGACATGGGGGAATTTTTTTCTTTTGCATCCCCACGCAATACTTTTGCGTTCGCTCGCAAAAGTTGTTAATCGCCTTGAGAAAGCTGCATTTTGGAACAGCACAACAGATAACAAACTGCTCACAAAACAAACAACACTAATATGGCATTGATATGGTTTATTTGTCATATGCAGGTTAACATGCAGTCAACAATGCGATTAAATGCTTAGGATCAGAAGAACTGTTCAAATCACTATAAAAACAAAAGCATTAATGGCGTGCAAAAAAAAAGTACACATCATGCAGCAGCAATAAGCAAATAAAGTGTCACAGATGTGGTTTCCTGCAGCATTATTGTCCAGAGTTCAGTAGTTTGACAGCATGTCTTTAAGTCTGATTGAAGATCATTTTATTTAAGGCCGATTTCAAAATAAAACTCAATAAAACTCAAAAACGGGTGTAGTGTTTGTTCCATTTTTGCAGTTATCTGGTTTGGAAACTATCCCACAAAGTATTGCGTGAGAACGTAGAAGTATTGCGTGGGGACGCAAAAGAAAAAAATTCCCCCATGTTCCCTCGCGGGCTCCGTAGAAAGGCTTCATCAAGGGAAGATATTAAATAAATACGTTGTGAAATAGAAAAAAATTTTATGTACCATTAAATGTACAATTTATTTTAATACATCATTAAATATTAAGTGTACCACTAATTACGTCACGTCGTCTTTAAAATTATACTTAATTATTCAGTGGCACATTTAATTGCATAATAGTCCATTTCATGATATAATGGTACATTTATTGTTTCTAATGATGTATGAAATAAATAAATGGTACCTTTAATTTAATGGCACATTTAATGTTACATTTCTTTCACTTTACATTTACTTCACTTATGGAACATTCACAACATTTATTTATTTAATGATGACTTTATTGTATTAATTTTGTCCAGTTTGACCCTCCATTCTTGATGCCTGTATAGGAGGTCATGTCAGAATTTGAATCATGTGTGCTGGAGCAGACACGCATCTAAAACTTGCAGGGAAGGGGTCCATGAGGACCAGGGCTGTGACCCATTGAGGTACAGTTTCTAGATTGTGAAGGTAATGCCTTTTTGCCCTTTTGTTCACCAAGTACAGTTCTCTTGCTAGGTGCATTTTTCTTTCGTTTCAGCAACTTGAAACATAAAAGTTATGTCATTGTTCAAAGGAAACAGTCACTCAATAAATGAGTAAAATACATCTATGTACATTTGTTTATTCAGCTAAGATAGGCATGGTCTGTTTCCTGGTTTGATATTTTATTATTTCTTCATTATTATTCTTTTTACTTTAGCTGGCCTTTACTACAGCTAAAAACAGGGACCTAACTGGTCCTTCAAACAAAGAAATTGCACAAAGACTAAATGAAGGAAACAAAAATGGGAGTGACACAGGAGTGGGAGTCGTTCTAAATGGGAGCAGGATAGGAGTGGGAGTCAATTTACCAGGATTGGGATGGGACAGGATTTTGTTTTTATGCTGGCCTGGGATTGGGATGGGACAAGACATTTTTCTGTGGTAGCGGGATGGGACAGGAGAGAAAATCCACTCCCGTGTCACCCTCTAGTAAGGAGACAGATTAGCTTGGAGAAGGTGAACCAAATAAAGATAATTGACAGACAGAAGAAAATGTGGCTGGAGCAAAACAGAGACTCATGAGTACAAACTAACAGAAACTAGAAAAACATGAAACTAAAGCATAACCAGATCCAAAAACCAAACTTGACAAAACATGAACAAGAAGACAAAAACGAAAGCATGACCAGGAAAATAATAAACAGAAGCATGATTCAAAAACAGTGAGAAACAAATAAGAAAAAAACAGAAACCAAACAACCCCAAATCATAACATACTGTGTCCTTTTATACTTGGTTTATCATCTCCAATCAGTAAACACTCTATGTGTAAGCTTTATCAGGTCATGCTATGAACAACAACATGGTTAGTTGTGGAAGTTGTTACTGAATAAAGAAGATTCAGAGTTAGCTATGTAAAAAGATGTCAAAAGAGATGTAAGCTATTTAAAAAGAGAAATATTTCTCCACAGAGGAATGTCAGCTGTTTATTCAGGCTGGGAGAAAGTGAGACTTCAGCAGATAACAGTAAGGCTGAACATATGACACATTTGCTGCCCTCTGCCCTCTTTGGGTTGAACGGTGGTTACCTCAGTTGAATTTTACTACTGGTTCAAATGGTACAGCTTGGTACATGACTACGTCACAGCCCAGTGTTCGAGTATAAAACCATCTCACTCACATAGTGAGTCAGGAGTAGGAATTGCGTTGATCATAGCGCTTTATGCTCTATACCTTCGATCATATGCTTTACTGGAGATAATATAAATCTACATGTAAATGTAAACTTTCTGAAAGTTTGTTACTGCGTTGAACGTTAGCTCATGTTAGCTATGATGTTGCTAACATAATTTTTCCACTCAAACTGAATCCATTTTGTTTTCCATTGCTTCGGAAGTGCCGCATTCAGGCATCACTGAGTCAGCGCCTTGAGCCAGCGACTCGAACTGATGAGGCTTAGGCCAGCTGGGCTCCACAAACCCTCCCTTAAGAGGTTAAAAACAATATAATTTGAAAACTACATAGCACCACGGCTCTGGACTGCTTCCCCTCCACCTTCCTTTGGTCTTTTTCTCCCATTGACTCTATCATTATTCTCATACTGCTTTCTTTCTCATGTTCAATCAGTAGTATTTAAAAGCATTTTGGTCAAAGCTTTGATCTTCATCATAGTCTTGAAAATGTTGGGTTACAACCCACAATGTGTTGCAGGACCATCAGGTGTGTAAGACAAGTGGGTATGCTATGCTCGGACCCTGGGGTGAGGAAGGAAACACTTTTTAAGGGCTCCAGGTGGAAAGTGTTTAACAGTATTTTATTGGGTTTGAAGCTGAACTGATGTTACGTGATACTTTGGTCATGGCGAGTGAAGGTTGACGTAGTAGGAAAATTGGCACAGATACTCTCCAATGTGTTGAAAAAAGCCTTCAGATAATGGCATGGAGCAATGAAGGTATAAAATATAATATTGCCCATATTTTGAGATTTCTTTATCCTTTTGTTAGTATTTAGTTTTTGATGCGTTTACAGTAGTTCATCATTAACATATGGGAATATTAGCACAATCTAGTAATCCGTTTCTGTTTATCTGTGTCTAAAGAAGATAGGCTGGATCTCAGATATTTTAACAGTTACAGCTGCAAAATGCTAACATCTGGCTGCAGTTTAATGACCATCTGTTGTTTCCGAGCTGCAAAAGAAATGTCCTCGTTTCAAAGTTATATTGGATAATTAAATGTGTTTGTGCATGCTTGAAAATCATCCTTTCTGCATTGCAGTCAATATGTTCATCACATATTGCATCTACATCAGAAATGAAAAAAGACTGAAAGCTCGCTAAATGTTTCTAGTTATAAAAACGTGCAAAGTAAGCTTATAATGCTGCAGCAGACCGCGTTTTTATACGTAAAACAAAGTAGGAGAAGTAGAAATGAAGCTCATGAAGTTTCTCTAATAGATTCGCTTTTAACTTTGCAATTAATCTTTTGTTACAACATGACAAGTAACATTTTGCAACAGTTATATATAAGTAATACATTTCAGTTAATATAAATATGCATTCAGATGAGGCTTGTTTAGGTCAGATTAAAAGTACCTTTTAAAAATAACCTTCAAGCAAGTATCAAACATAATTTTTATTAAGATTTCTGTTTAAAAAATAATATTTTGTATTGGTCTGATGTAGTATTCTCATCTTAAATGTCTTTTTTTAATAACTGTAGGTGGAAAATCATCATAATTTGCAGAAATAAAGGCTTGAAAATATCAGTCTGTGTTTAATTCAGAATGTGTTTCACTTAGTGTACTGGGTTACAGAAATACTTGTTCAATAATATTCAGCGCTTTTTTCAGTAAATCTTAGCAAATTGACACAAAGTTCACACCAGATCTTGGCAGCAATTCAAATAATCCATACATACAAAGAATAGTCCTCAAATAAAGTTATGGGTGAAAGGTTGGAATCACACAGGGAATAAGTATTGAACACACTCGGAGAAATTTGTTATAAGACTTTTTTGTGATGACAACTGCAAGACATCTCCTATATGATGTGCAAAACCACTTTTCTTCCAAACATGGTGTGTTCAATGACATCCAAAGAGTTCAGGGTTGACCTAAGCTGAGGAGACTTTTGCTCCCTTTCCAGTAGTACCTACTGTACTGGACTCGGGTCGGGTTGGGTCAACTCTACATGGTTTGGTTTGTTTTCCATTACAATTGAGTACCATCTCATTGTGGGCAGGATTGTCAATAGCAAGGCAACCCAACAGTCTGAAAAGTAACGTCATGTGATTTGTATATGACACAAGCACAATAACAGCCTTGACTACTGCTCAGTCTATGACTCTTGACAGACTCAGATTGAAGGAAGAGCCAGAAAAGGCTGCGGGAAGCCATGGAGCAGTATCAAACTGAAGGGTACAAGCTAGAGGACATGTGAGAGTAAGCTAACTCCACCTTTAGCTAGCTTGCTTTAGTGGTCATATACACAATAAGCCCAACGTACAGCAATTTAACAGTTGAGGATATTAGTTATTAAAATATGCTGTGAAGCCGTTTTTCACAAATTCTTGTGTCATTCCATGTTTTTTCCCATAACTTCATTTGGGGACTAATTTGCTTTGATTTCTTTGTGGGTGTGGATTACTTGGGTTTTTGCCAACATCTTGTGTGAATTTAATGTCAATGGCCTCATTAGAAATATTTAAACTGAGAAAAACGTTGATATGTTCAATACCTCTTTTACCCGCTGTATAAATGGCTGTTTTTCTGGCAGCTAATTCTGTCCACGTGAATGCCACAATCCATACTGTACTTATCTTTTTTTTTAATTTCTTTCTTTTGGTTTTAAAATTTCTCATTTCAACTATGACCCCTTTCCTTAGGGGTTGAAGATGTGAAATAATGATTGTTGTTTCAATAGGATATGGTGTAATTAGAGTAATTCACTATATGTCAGGAATCCACCTACTATTCGACCTGGAATTGGGTATGTATGGCGTTAGCATAACTGAATGTCATTCCTAATTTAAATCATCTTTGCTTCTATGGCTGGTAGTGGCTCATTTTTTGCATGCACCTCAAAGCCATAGCTGCTATTTAGGTGCATTTTGGAGCAGTTAAAATTAATTTACGTTTTTTTAGAAACATAAATAGTTTTACTACTGCCCAAGCAAAATTACACATTAATTTATTTGTATTTTTTACAAGGACAAAAAGTCACTGTTATAAGGAAACCATTGCACCTCTATGATTCGAAAGTGTTAAAAGCATAACTAGATTGTATGAAGGATTTTTTTCTATCTTACATTTGAGTTGGTCATAATAAACTGCCCACAGTAAGTCTTTATCATGTTGGCTGTAGCGTCTCTGCTCGGTTTCCAAATGGCATGGCCGTATTATGATGGGATACAAAACGCCACTCCAAATCCCCATTGTTATGCCCTCTCTGTGTTTCCGAGGCAACAGTCTCCAACCATCTGGAAGGCCCTCATCTTTCAGTCCCTCTTATTTCCCTCTAATGGGTTCCTCTCCTGCCCTGATTTTCCATTTCTTTAAGGATTTCTTTCCGTTTTTTGTGTTACTGACACTTCATTTTTTACATTTTTTGGTGCTCTAATTTATGCTCTTTTTTCCTCTCTCTATAATTAACCACTTAAAGTAGTGCAATTCTTTCATTTGCTCTTTCCTTATCTCTACCTATTCTCAGAAAATCTGAATATGCTCAGAACATTGGTTCTTATTTCTCCCAACAGTGCAGCTCTAGCTTGAGTTATGCACAATCAAACATTCAAAGATGGTATATTTTCAGACCTGGTGCATAAACACTTAGGTACACAGGGGAAAGTAATCAAGTTGGTTTCTTTTACCAGTAATTCCTGCATGATATACTGCTGAATTAATCATACCTGACAGAGCTTTATTGACAAAGACAGATAGGAACCTCTGAACGGAGTTTAGTTTCATTGAAATGTGAACAAGTGAGTACCCCAGCGTCTGCACACATGTGGGCTCCTCTAAAGTAGTGCCCATTATTCTCAGCAGATGCTGACCTTCAGCATGCTCTCTCTCTGGAGGGCAACACTTTGTGTTTTTCTTTTTCTTCTCTTCTCAATCAGTACCCCTCTTTTTTGTTACTTGTTGTTGTATTCTCCTTTTTTATTTTCTACCCTTTATTTATCTGTGTCCTTTCATTTTCTATCAGTTTCAGTAGGTGTTCATATGAGGCTGTATTTCTCTCACTTGAAGCCACCTCCCTCTTCAGTTTTTACAACCAACCTTCCCTATTCTTTTTTCTCTGTCTTATTATTTGATTTCTACAAAAGACTTATTCTGTTATAATTGTCAGCTATTGTCGTGTTTTTGATATTCTATAACATCTATATAATCTACAACCAGGTTTTTCATGTTGCCTTGTTCATTAAGTCGAAGTGGCTGTGGTTGAACTATAATGTAGTGTCTATAGTGAAATAGGGAATACTTTTACAAGCCTTCACTTACATTATGGTGTATATCATAATAATTTTCTATCTTTTACTTTTCAGTTCTGTTTAGTCCCATGACTGAAGTTGAAAATTGTTTTTATTGCACTTCAGCAGGGTGTTCAGCATGTTTTAGATGTCTCCCTGGTACAGCGCTCTTGAATCAAATGAATGGTTTTTAGCAAG